>JAXQQM020082850.1:0-19527 GCA_034641835.2 Pinus albicaulis
TAGTGAGAGGGTTCTACTTGGAAGCCTTCGGGCAATTGTAAAGGGCCAATGGTTGAAAATCAGGCCAAGGAGGAAAACTATTATGTAAGTACTGTGTATTTATGCAGAATTTGATTTCTGGAGTTTACGCCTTTATTGAGTTTGTGTTCAATGTATGAAGAGATGATTCGATTCTTTTTGAGTTTACATTGTGGAGGAATTAAATTTAATTCTCTCTGTGTTCAATGATAAAGATCGATGTGTTATATAATTTGCATACGGGGAAAAAGTGATTCGATGTGCTTGAATATACATCGACTTTGTGTGAAACCTGAAATTCATAATCGATGATTGTTATGAGGTGTGAATCTTGGCATGAATGGGTATTTTCCAATACATTTGAACCGCAGTTTGGTGTTAAATTCTGTGCATAAAATCTCTATCCTGTTAGGCTTGTTGTTATTAATAATGGCTGGTGTTACTCAATGGAATCGATAGCGGGTCGATTGCATAGATCACTGTAGATTTAGTGTAGAAGATATAATCCTGAACAGAACTGAATTCTGTATGGACGGAATTAATGGACATCGATTCTTGGTAAATCAATATCGATTTTATATAAAAACTGAATCATGGCAAGTGGAATTATACAAATGTCAAACCCAACGTTATGAATTAAAAGGCTGCGTTTCATTATGAAGAACGGGTTGAAAAGACAGAACAACGTTGAAATCAATTAGTATAGCAAAGTTGTTTTAAATTCCCATTTGAATGATTTTAATGTGTGTCAAAGGCGCAGGTTTGAAATCAAATCGGTGGCAATGTTTGCAGCGGAAACATTAATGAAATCCGGTTTTGATTCACTTACTCTGTGGTGTTTGATTGATTGAAATCGTGTGAAAGCCTGTAGTTAAGTCCAGAAGTTTTGAATCAAATGTATGGTGGAAATAAAATTGATCCTGTGGAAATTTGCGTATAAGAAGCAGCGGAACTTTGGCAATGGGTAATGGGCACAACCTCTTCAGAGTTGTGAAGGCTTTTTACCTTTAAAAAGGTGAGGAATTTCTGTTTTAAATCTCATCCAATCTTTGAATTGCGTCCCATGGTATAGTAGAGAAGCAATGGCGTTTTTTTATGGTGGCGTTTGTGTTCAAATGTCACGAGAATTACCTGGAAAACCGTTCATTATGAATATCTACTGAATTGTGTGAGTTGTTGAATATGAGAAAATGTTTTAATGCTCATCGAGGGTGGCCAACTCTTTGGTCGAATGCTGTTAAATTAGTTTGATTACCAGGTAGAAGCATTGTGAAGGCGCAATTGAAATTGAAGGGCGTTTATGGAGGTAAGCTCAATTGTGTTGAAACCTGACCATAAAGACTTGTAAATTTGTGTGGGTCGATGTTATTGAAATGATTCGATGTAAAGGTCGATTTACATTGGAATATATAATTCCATATGGAATGGTAGTGTGGGCGCATTCCTTGAATCCAGCCATATTTGAATGTTGATGTTTAAATGGAAATGATGAATGATGTTTATCGGGTTTGATATATGTGAGCATTCGAATGTTTGAGTTATTGGGTTTGATTGAAAGTTTCAAAAGTTATGAATTTGCCATGAATGAGGAAACTCCCATATACAGAGGGTGATTGGTTTTATAACCATAATAAGAAATTCAAAAAGAAGCTTCCGTGGGTGCAAATGATAGTATGTGAAATTGCCGGAATTGAAGTTTTTATTGGGCGGTTTTTGGAGATGCATTTTATATGCATAGTATAGTAAAGATTCTGGGAATTGTAGGGTTAGCCCTGCATCATTTTGGTATTAGAGCAGGTTGGCTCTGTTGAAATGGAAAATGTTTGTTTTTTTTCTGAATGAGTGCAGGAAGGTTTTGTTGAGAACTGAGGAGTGTTTTATTTGAATATGTTCTAAATCTGATATGCAAGCTACACAATGGCAAGTGAACACGATTGCAGAAATAAATGGAGGACAAGATCATGCAGGATCTTAAAGGTGAGATAATTTTCTGATTTGGAATTATGATTGAAGTTTATGGTTGCAGACAAGATGATGGCAGTGAACCTGACAGTCAGCTAAAGGCTGGATAAGGAGGACAATTGCAGTGTCCTGAAGAGAAAGTGAGTTGAAGAGATAGCCTAGAGAGAGCAGAGGAGAGTGCTCAAGAAGTTCCAGAGGCAGTGAACCAGTATTTACCAAAAGACCAGGTCCAGTGAAGCGGATTGGTGAGGTAAGGGGCAGTAGGAGAGCTTGCTGTTGCAGAGGCTAGTGCAACTCATGGTGAGTGAGGAACTCATGGAGAAGAAGATCATGGAGGATCAGAGAAGAGGTTCAGAGGAATGCCACAGAGGTAAGATGACTGATGAATTCAGAGAAAGAGAAATTGCAGTAATGAAGGTACAATTGCAGGTATTACAGGAATGGTTGCAAGAGCAGGAAAACCATAAAGGAGGATGGATCTTTCCACTGAAGGGAAAGAGAGTGATTTGGAAACCATTTCAGATGAATTTGAGGCAAAGTGTGATTGCCTTATTGAGAAAGGAACTTAGAGTTCTTGAGCCAGAGATGGAATTTGAAGATTCCACACGCAGATCTGTTCAAAGGGAAGTGCTGGAGGAAGCAGTCAAGACTGAAAAGTCTTGCAGTTTTAAAACTAATAAGTTGTGTATGTTTGCAGGTACAACACAGGGAGATGAGCAAGCTTTAGAGTTTGTTCAAGAAGAGTTGAATCTGAAGTCTGTTCAGATCGATGCTGAGATAGCAAGATCTCAGGAGGGAATGAAGACAAAGGAGTCTAATCAGAATGTTGGTGCAGAGAGAGAAGGACCAGCTGATGATTGGTCAAAAGCTGATGAAGGTATAGAAAATTGTGTAAATTTTCCAAGTTCCACTCCTAATGAAATTGTTGAATTGTATAGGAAACTAGATCTTCAGAGAAGAGAATTGGAGAGGCAGAGGACTTATGTACATGATAATTTGTTGAGGAAGCAAGATAAGAAAGTTTCCATGGATGACAGTTATGAAGCAGATGATGGAAAGAAGGAGAGACTAGTTGACAGTCTCATGATGAATGCAAATTAGCATACTGATGTGCTGACAAAGAAGTTGGAAAGGAACTCAGAGTAGCATACTGAAGTGTTGCCAGAGGAAGCTGAGGAGAAAGTCAGTAAAGATTTTCTGAGTCCTGAAGAAGACTTGGAGCTACAAAGAGAAAACTTGGTGACTGAATCAACAAGTGAGACCATTGGGTCTTGTGATTTTGAAGTTGATAATTTGATTGTGTATACAGGTAATGCAGAAGACAGTCCATCACTTGGAATTGTTTTGAAAGGAGAAAAACTGTTGCAGGAAGAAGATGAGACAGTCATGTCTCATAAGCAGAGGCTTGTTACCATGGGTGACAAGGAGGAGTTGGCTTGTCTGTATAGCCAAGAGAAGACTGTGGGGAAAAATTTTGGAACTGCTACAGTGATAGAGGATGAGCTACAGTATTTGCAGAACTTAATTTGATTGCCAGAATCAATCAAGATGATGATGGACAATTACTAAAGATTGTCAAAGGGGAAGACGAAGGTTATGCTGGAACTAATTTGCAGCATGTTGATGAAATGCTCGAGAAGAAATGGTTGAAATGTTTGCTGGAGACATTTGAACCAGAGAAAGAAGTTGCAGGTGATGAGCAAAAGAATGTTGCAGAGGACAGAAAGTTTGGGAGGCAGCAACATCTAAGGTGATAGCTGAAGCAACATGTGGGGTGATATCTGCAGGAGTAAAACCAATGTTATCAACAATCGAGGAGATGATAGCTGAGACAACATTAGTGGCAGCAACAGGAAGTGAAAGCAGCAGCAGTAGGTTGGACAGAGAGATTGAAAGCATCAGAAGACTGATGATGAAGGTGTCTCAGAGACAACAGACAACAGCAAGAAAGTAGAAGAATTTAAGCAAGAGAAAGACAACAAAAGATTGCGAGAGCACAACCAGTGGGGCAATGCAGCATAAAGTGTGGAGACCTAGAGAAGAACAACAGATAGAAGCAGCGACAAGTGGAAAGTTACAACACAAGATATGGGATCCAGGCATACACAGATCCGAACACATGATCAGGCAATCATGTTTAATTTTAACCTTGGGAGTCTGATGCAGGAGCATCAAGGCCAATTTTCATTTTTTAATATGTAATAAAGGGGGGTGTGATATTTTAATTGTTTTATTAATTAATTTGTTATTTTTAATAAAATAGGAGATAATTTAGAAAAGTGAGGATTTTGTAAATATTCTTTTATTAATTAAAAGGATATGAGAGAAATTAGTATTATGTAGCAAAATTAGGAGTAGGAATTCTATGTACGGGACTTTTTTGAGTCCACACCTAAAAATTAGATTTAGTTGAGGATTAGGTGGAGAGATTTTTGGAATGAATTAAATTCATTATTTATGTATAAATATGAGTGGTTTTTGTGAGGAGAATACACTTGAATAGTTGAAGAGAGAGTGAGAGTGTGAGTAGTGAGAGGGTTCTACTTGGGAGCCTTCGGGCAATTGTAAAGCGCCAATGGTTGAAAATCAGGCCAAGGAGGAAAACTATTATGTAAGTACTGTGTATTTATGTAGAATTTGATTTCTGGAGTTTACGCCTTTATTGAGTTTGTGTTCAATGTATGAAGATATGATTCGATTCTTTTTGAGTTTACATTGTGGAGGAATTAAATTTAATTCTCTCTGTGTTCAATGATAAAGATCGATGTGTTATATAATTTGCATACGGGGAAAAAGTGATTCGATGTGCTTGAATATACATCGACTTTGTGTGAAACCTGAAATGCATAATCGATGATTGTTATGAGGTGTGAATCTTGGCATGAATGGGTATTTTCCAATACATTTGAACCTCAGTTTGGTGTTAAATTCTGTGCATAAAAGCTCTGTCCTGTTAGGCTTGTTGTTATTAATAATGGTTGGTGTTACTCAGTGGAATCGATAGCGGGTCGATTGCATAGATCGTTGTATATTTAGTGCAGAAGATATAATCCTGAACAGAACTGAATTCTGTATGGACGGAATTAATGGACATCGATTCTCGGTAAATCAATATCGATTTTATATAAAAACTGAATCATGGCAAGTGGAATTATACAAATGTCAAACCCAGCGTTATGAATTAAAACGCTGCGTTTCATTATGAAGAACGAGTTGAAAAGACAGAACAACGTTGAAATCAATTAGTATAGCAAAGTTGTTTTAAATTCCCATTTGAATTATTTTAATGTGTGTCAAAGGCGTAGGTTTGAAATCAAATCGGTGGCAATGTTTGCAGCGGAAACATCAATGAAATCCGGTTTTGAATTCACTTACTCTGTGGTGTTTGATTGATTGAAATCGTGTGAAAGCCCGTAGTTAAGTCCAGAAGTTTTGAATCAAATGTATGGTGGAAATAAAATTGATCTTGTGGAAATTTGCGTATAAGAAGCAGCGGAACTTTGGCAATGGGTAATGGGCACAACCTCTTCAGAGTTGTGAAGGCTTTTGACCTTTAAAAAGGTGAGGAATTTTTGTTTTAAATCTCATCCAATCTTTGAATTGCGTCCCATGGTATAGTAGAGAAGCAATGGCATTTTTTTATGGTGGCATTTGTGTTCAAATGTCACAAGAATTACCTGGAAAACCGTTCATTATGGATATCTACTGAATTGTGTGAGTTGTTGAATATGAGCAAATGTTTTAATGCTCATCGAGGGTGGCCAACTCTTTGGTCGAATGCTGTTAAATCAGTTTGATTACCAGGTAGAAGCATTGTGAAGGCGCAATTGAAATTGAAGAGCGTTTATAGAGGTAAGCTCAATTGTGTTGAAACGTGATCATAAAGACTTGTAAATTTGTGTGGGTCGATTTTATTGAAATGATTCGATGTAAAGGTCGATTTACATTGGAATATATAATTCCATATGGAATGGTAGTGTGGGTGCATTCTTTGAATCCAGCCATATTTGAATGTTGATGTTTAAATGGAAATGATGAATGATGTTTATCGGGTTTGATATATGTGAGCATTCGAATGTTTGAGTTATTGGGTTTGATTGAAAGTTTCAAAAGTTATGAATTTGCCATGAATGAGGAAACTCCCATATACAGAGAGTGATTGGTTTTATAACCATAATAAGAAATTCAAAAAGAAGCTTCCGTGGGTGCAAATGATAGTATGTGAAATTGCCGGAATTGAAGTTTTTATTGGGCGGTTTTTGGAGATGCATTTTATATGCATAGTATAGTAAGAATTTGGGTTCGTAGGGTTGGTTCGCATCAATTTTCAATGTGCAGAGGATTGGAAAAATAGATTTCAACTGTGGAAATTACCTTTATATGGTTTAAAACACTGAAAAACTGAATATGGAGGAGAAGGCAAATTCTGGGAAAATTTTGACAGGTTTCCCCCTGTTTCTTCAAGGTTTGGGCACTTTCAATTTAGGCAATTTATATTTCACAAAGTGATTGGTTTCAATTTTCTTTTGAATTTATGAAATGCGGGTTTTGGAATTCAGAGAAATACCTTTTTAAAGGTATAATGGTGGTTGAGGAGGTTTTCAGGATTGTACCAGTCTTCAAACTGGTCGCATTTGCTTGGTAGAAGGCGCAGAGAGTGTTCGGCAGTGAATTTCAGAGGGGAAATGGCTTTAGAACGAAAAATTGGTTCGCAAAAGGCTCTGCAATGGTGTGTGTGAGTGATTTATCAAAGGATGAAGGCGCAAAGGTATGCAAATAATAAAAACTAAGGTTGAAACCTTAAGTTTTATCAATATAGATAACATTTATTACATGTCGAAATTAATGGCGGGAGTGGTTTTTTTGTTGAAGGCGAAACCATTAGTGGTTTTCGCATTGCTCCTGGGCGGTAAACGATTCTTCACTTTTGGAATGCAATCCAGTAGAAATGAGACACGTAGCGGATGGTGGTTTCATGAAACAACTTTTATCGCATTATTTTTTATAAACTTTGCCCGATCACTTTTGCTGTGCGATATGAGATCCGCACCGTCAGATCTAACTCTGTGATGCGAACAGCTGAGATGTATCGGGAAACTACGGGACAAGGGAAAATGGGACCTGGGTTCATTATCATCCATTGATTTTGATAGGGATGATCAATGGTTAATAATTAACGCGATGGGAATGGTGGGGCATGAAGGTTGGTTGTCACGTTTAATTAGAATCTTAGGATTAAAGAGATTAGGATGATCAGACGGTTGAGGTTGAACCCGAGGACGCTGGGAAAATGGAATGGATAATGGGTTTCTAATATATAAAATGAGTTTATGTATAGAATGGGGCGGGTCAAATAAAGGTTTAACCAAGGTTCAGAATTTATATGAAGCATGAGGTTTCACATATTATGAAAGGGAAAAGGCTTAAGGCAAAATAAGCTTAGGCTTTTAACCTTGGGTTAAGGGTAATCGGGAAAGGGAATAATGATGTAAGTATTTTTTGTGCGCTGTTTTAAAGACACATAATGTAAATAAAATGTGCCTTTTGTATTATTTTAACTTTATTATATAGTTTTAGACAACGGAGGGGTCTAATAACCATAGGGGAAAGAGGTATATTTTTATGGGTAGTTTTATGTCAAAGGGGTGATTTCGGGATGTTACTTCAACATGTGATTAATATCTTTGACATAAAAGCATATAATAAGGGGTTTTTTTGGGATATTAAAATAAAAGGGAGTTATATTAATAGGACTAGGATATTTGATAGGGAGTTAATAAAATATGTTAAGTGTTAATATGAAAAGGGACAATGAATACTAAAAAATTCATAAATAAAACTAAGGAAAGTGAAAATAAGAGTAAAGCTTTATTTTCATAACTCAGTCACTTTTACTTAGTATATCATGTTTTTTGAGGGTTTTATGCTTTGTAAAATGGGGGAAGTTAATTAAATGGGCCTTTATGTGACATTTAAGTAAGAAAAGAGTTCTTACTTATGAAGTAAAATGGTGATGAGTGCATGAAGGGGTAAATGATGAAAATTTCTGGGATTAATATAGAAACTTAACATTTTCAACTAATCAATCTTTGAGTCTTGGGTCCGGTCCCAACAGAAGTCAAGGAAATTCCTTGAGCCTCTTTGACTGGTAGTCTAGAATATCAAATTGCTATGGGGAGGGGATATTAGTTATTTATAGCATGGTGAAAGATATTTACAATGATTTTACCACCTTCTTTTACCTACCCAATTATAACTTCTAACATTTTTTCTTCCATTTTGATCAGGTGCATTTGAGCTAGCAACCTTACAACATTTTTTTCTTTTTGAAAAGTAGTAAAACTATTCTAATTCTGCACTTATTTCATCCAAGAATCCAGATTAAACTGTTGGATTATTTTATTCTCTACCTAACTATTGAATTGTCATGATTGAACTGTATGAAAAATCTTTATTCACTATCTACAACATTTGAAATTGAAAGATGACAAGTCAAGATTAAAATTTTCAACTCATCACAGATTATGGCATTTATTGACACTTCCATAATCAACTGCAAAAAGTAAAAGTAGTGGCATTTATACTTGCACACTCTCATGTTTTATTCATCTTTTTTCTTTTGGGGTATAATATATTTTCTAAGTCCTTTGATTTTTCTTTTAGGACTTTTTACCCTCTTTTTGAATTTTTTATTTTTTCATTTTTTACAAAATATGGGAAAATAACTTGCAGAAAGAAAAGTTTGTACATATTTACAAGACTACCATCAGTCAAGTCAAAATTATGAGTCCTATATTTATAGGTTACTAACACCTGGCAAGCAGAGCAACTTAAGTTGATAGAATTAGGGATTACCGGGATGAGGATACAAAGAGGGAAAAGTTGTAGAACCTGTTTGTCAGAGTTTTAGGACTTATTCCCAATGAAGTTTTCGTAGCTTAAGGGCATCACAGGGGACCTAGGGGTCATGCACATCATGATAAAACCATATGTGCGCCCTGTGAAGCAGCGGCCTTATCGGTTGAACCCTAAGTATAAACAAAAGGTCAAGGAAGAAATTGACAAGATGCTCGCTGCATGTATCATCGAACCGGTTGAATAGTCAGACTGGGTAAGTCCAATGGTGGTTCAGGAGAAAAAGATGAAGGGAGAGATACAAATCTGTGTGGACTTACGCAAACTGAATGATCCCTGCGTACATAATCCCTTTCCCATGTTGTTCTCAAACGAAATCCTTGACAGCATGGGAGGCCAGGAAGCGTACTCATTTACAGATGGATTCTCAGGCTACAATCAAATCAGAATCACACCTGAAGATCATAGCAAAACTACGTTTGCTACTGAATGGGAATCCTTTCAATAAACTGTCATGCCATTTGGGCTCAAGAATGCCCCTTCCATCGTTTCGCGGGTGATGGTCGCAGTGTTCAAAGAGTTCATCTACAAGTTTTTGGAGGTGTACTTTGATGATTGGATTGTCTTTGGCTTGGTGAATAAGCACGTCTCAAACCTGCGCATGATGTTGGATGCTTGTAGGAAGCACCAGATTTCCCTAAATATCAAGAAGTGCATATTATGTACCCTTTGGAATCTTGCTCGGCCACATAGTTTGACAGCAAGGATTGATGGTTGATCCTGCCAAAGCCACAGTTATCATAAACTCGCGCACCTATTGTTGGGGTCCCGTGTTTTGATAGTTTGGAAAATCAAAAGACAAGGCAACATCAAACCAATCTTTAGAGTTCCAGGATCTAGTCCTCCTGTTCTCAGAGAGGGATCTCTCAAATTTATTTGTTTTGCAAAGGTTTAACTTGTGTGCTTTGGGTATTAGTTTAAGAATATTTATTAAGCGCAAGTGCTTGTTTGTTTGTTTGGTTGAATTGATACAACAAAATATGAAAGTTCTAGGAAAGGCAGGTAGAAAGAAGAAGTATCAGTTTCATTGGGCAATGGAGTCAAAAAGAGGTTATGAAAAACTTATCAATGGATATGGGATATCAAAGGGAAAATCTAACTTGGCCACATGATCCTTTAGTTTATGAATGAGATGGACATTAATGGTTTAGAAAAGAGAAGTTTAATTCTCAACAAAGGGAATTTGAAAACATGACTTGAACAATAAAGAGGTATTTGATAGACAGGGCTAACCATAAATTCTACAAACCGCACTTTAAGCAAATAATGACTTCAAAACAAATTTTAAAATGAAATCTAAGATTCGGGAGCACATCCTATTTCCTCAAAGATTTTATTTCAAATGACTTAGAAAACATAAAATATTTACTGATAATTGCAGTCATAGAAGAGGGAACACCTAATACATCTATGATCACAACTATAAAAGACCTTTAAGACAACTTTTTAAGCAAGGACAAAGGGCATGCTCAAAACAGACCTCATTGGCTTACTATAAACAAAGATACTTCAAAGGGAGACTTCAATAACAACCTTTAAGTGGCAGTAGACAAGCAGGGAGAACCATAAATCATGCTGAAACCAACTATTCGAACTAAAGAGAAATAAACAAACATGAGGACTAAAGAGAGAGATTAAAGACTCTAAAATACCTCAGTAGAAGAAAACATAAAATAGTGAAGGATAAACAGGTCTAAGGTGCTTCCAAGAGTCATTTCTTAGCCTAAAACTTCCATTCTACTGTAGTAAGAAATTATGGAACAAAATGAAAATAGGAGACAACATTAAATAGTTCAGAATACTTCACCAATAGCCAAGCTCATGGATCCAATGATAGAGCCTTCTCAAGAACAAGCATGCAACAACATCATCAGGGCTTCCAAGACTTCAATTTCTTCTTCAACTTCAACAGACTATGTATTATTTCAGAGAGTTTCAGTATTACAACTAGTGATCAACCAACCTGTATCTCATCTTTTTTAGAAGTATTTATAGAAGAAATGAGGAGGTGGAAGAGTTTAGGATTGAAATGCAATAAATTCTACACTAAGTGCAACTCCCTGCCTTGAAAACCATGCAAAGCCTAAGGTAGGAATGCATCAAATCACAACTCTGTTTCATTTACTCTGTTTATGATTTTAAGGCTTAATGGGTGAAAAGATTGACTTCGAGGCCTATTTATGCTTTACAATAACTTCACTAATAGTTTAAAATATATTCTTTTTTTTGAAATAACTATTCAGCTATATTTAGACAAATATCTTCTGTTTCAGCAATAAGTAGGCCTTCTTTGATTTCTTTGAGGCTTCAGGTGGCTTTTTTGATAGCCGAGGATTCAATTACCCCCTGACGTGGTAGTGGAGGCTTCTCGGACTAATAAATCTGATTGTCCTTCTTTAAAACACTGTTGATTTGCTTTAATTCTGTGTGTAAGGCTTAATCTGGCTTAATCCCTATCTTTGGGTCTTCATACTCAGCTGACTGTGGATCAGGCATTTGATTTTCTAAGTTTTATGCCTTAATCCTCTTAAAAACTTTGATTTGAACTTTAAACCCTGATACTCTTTAATCTCTTGTCTTCAATCCTGATTTTATTTAATGAATGGTCTCTGACTGTGTCTTTCAATTGTGTGGTAGGTGCACGAAGGGTTTTCATAATATTACCAATGTTCATGAGACATGGTAAAACATGGCTGTTTGAACCCTGTATATTCATGTTCTTTGTAAATAATGGCCTGGGGGATCGTCATCCTTGACCTTTGATTTCCTTTAAAACTTATGGAGAAACCTTGAAAACCTGCACAAAACACAGAAAAGTTAAGAAAAATTGTGAAGGAATGGGTTGAGGCCGCTTTGGAGGTTAGGTCAAATCGTGGCCATCGTTCCAGACTAATCAAAGATCAAGATTGCTCGATGGGTTGATAGGGAGGCGGTTGGATGAAATGAGGGTCAGATTAAGTCCGGGCCGTTTAATCAAAAATATGAACGGTGGAGATTGCTCGGTGAAATGCATTGGGAGAAAAGGTGGAAGGGCAAGCGAAGGGGTCGCGTTATAATATAAACCGTGAGATTAGGATAATCAATGGCTAGGATTAAAAGAAAAATAACACTATAGGGGATAGTGGTTTGGGGGAAATCTGACAGCGGTTTTCGTGCGGCTCTGAGGCAGTAATGTGGTTTTATCTTTTGGAACGTGATATAGGTCTGCGTTTGACACATGGATTTCTAAAACTACCTATATCGCGTAAAATTTGAGCACTGTGGAATGGGCTCAAAAATCACGTGATATGGATTATAGGCCGTTGGATTAGATGATCCAGATCCAATGGTGTAGGTAGAGTGCGATATATGAAGAGCTGCGGGATAATATAATAGGTGGGGTCCAAGTAACGTCAGCAAGCTCGACACGCAATGGAGGGGTAAAAGGAAATCTGACCATTGAATTTCTTTGATAAACATTATTATTGGGATAAGGGGGAAATATGAAGAAAATTTAAAGGGTGGAAAGATGGATGAATGTGGGTCGTTGATCTGCAGAGATCAACGGTGGATATTCGTCGAGCAATTTACACTGTCGGGCTGTATCAAATAACAAAGGAAGTAAGGCTTGATTTGGACCATTAGATCTTGGTTAATGGACGACCCAGATTCGATCGCAAAATCGTGAATCGGCGGAGGAGAGAGGAAAGCACATAAGAAAATTTGTGATGCGATTCCATATTGACCGTCGGATTTGGGAGTCAAATCGACGGTTGAGATTTAATCGGGGGGATAATAGCAAAGAAAAATGGGCGGAGCTGCGATTAATCTGGGCTGTCGGTTCTTGTGGATTCGACAGTCCAAATTGGATCGTAGGATCACAATCGGAGGAGGAAAATTATGGGCGCAATCATATTTTAGCGCTGGCCGTTGGATTTATAATGATCAACGACGAAGATTGGATCATGAATTATTTGGAAGGTCCGATGGAGAAAGTTAAATGGGAATGCGATGCAATATGGGCCGTCGATCTAGATCAGATCGGACGGTTATGGTTGAATCGAAGGATCGCAATCGGGGGGCATAGGGGGTGATACATTAAAAAATTTCGATTGGTGATGGTGCGATTGACTGCCAGCAGTCGGATCACCAGGGAAATCGACGGTCAATATTCATTCAGCGGGGAAAATGGAGACAGTCGACGGGACATGATGCGATTAGCGCTGACCGTCCGATCTTGTAAAGATCGACGGCTTAGATCAAAGCGGAGGCCAGTAGACCAAAGCCCATCGCATCGGGAAAAAGAGGAATAATAAAGAAAACGCTCCAACGAGAAACTCTGATTGCGATAAGTGCCTGGGGATTTAGCACCTGGTCCTGGGCGCAGGTCGTATGGTGGGGAAGTAGTTTAGGGCTTGGCCGAAAGGGGCTAAAGGCCTTAGTTAAAAACACTGTTTTGTGTGATTTTTCAAGGATTTCCAAAGGATTTTGGGGGTCCCGATAAGGTTAAAAAAGAAGTTTTAAACCTTTTTAAAGGGAATTTATGAGGGGAAATGAGGAAAAAGGAGGATTTTTATGAGGAAAAGGGGATAAAAATGGAGGTTAATTATGAGTGAAAGGAGGGGTAAAATAAAAGGGAAAAATGGATTTTTGGCAGTCTTTTTCTTTAGGAAAAAAACGGATTTTTTCAGGGTTAATGAGGAAACAACAGTGAAGATTTATTCAAGGGAAAGAAGAATGTCATAAGACTTCAAAATATGATAGGTTTTCAAAGGAAACTATCTCTTGAAGGCTTGAAGACAAAAGTCTAGCCACCTCTTGGTATAACAAATTTATAGGTGGCTAACACCTACAACTGAGAAACAACTGCGTTTGATCCTCAGACATACAGGATACTACAGGAAGTTTATTCAAGGGTACGCGCTGATCATAGCACCTATGAAAAAGATGCTTAAGAAGGATGTTTCATTTTTTTGGGATGATGAATGTCAGAAGAGCTTCGAGCTACTCAAGGAGAAGATGGTCTCTGCGCATATTCTAGTATTTCCTAATTGGGTGAAGGTATTCCATGTTCACGTAGATGCATCAGTGATCGCCCTTGGAGTGGTCCTTACGCAGCCTGGAGAAGGATACATTGATCATCCTGTTGCGTTCACTAGTAGGAAACTCTCTGGTGCAGAGTGCAACTACTCCACTACAGAGCGGGAGGGATTGGCCATGGTCTATGCATTACAGAAGTACCGACACTATCTGTTAGGAGGACACTTCAAAATGTTTACAGATCATTCAGCTTTGAATTACCTCGTGAATAAGCCTATGTTAGGGGGGGGAATTTGCTGATGGCTACTGTTGTTCCAGGAATACGACTTTGAGATAATTTTCAGGCCAGGGAAGTTGAATGCTGGTCCAGATCACTTGTCCCGAATCGAGAGTGGCGAGGAACCAACCAACCTGGAAGAAGGATTGCCTGATGCATAGCTGTTTTCTATTAAGGTAGTTTAAGTGCACTTTTCCAACAAAATTCAGTTCCTGACTATAGGCATGGCACCTGCAGAGTATTCGGTACAACAGATGAAAGAGCCGGTAACCCGAGCTATAGATTTTACCATCATCGCAAGTCATATATATAATATGGGAGTCGATGAAGTGCTACGAAGGTATGTTTTGGAGCATGAACGACATGCTATCTTGGCAGAATCTCATGGCAGTGTAGCAGGAGGTCACTACGCAGGGAAAGAAACAACGCAAAAGATCTTGAGAGCTGGACTATGGTGGCCCACCCTGCATAACGACTCTCACAACTATTGTAAAGCTTGCGATACATGCCAACGAATAGGAAGGCCATCACACAGAGATGAAATGCCCCTTCAATCATAGATTTCCCTGCAAGCATCTGACAAATGGGCCATAGATTTTGTGGCACCTCTCACACCACCCAAAAAGAAGACAGGTGCGCGCTACAATATAACTGCCATTGATTATGTAACCAGGTGGGCCGAAGCACAAGCAGTGAAGGATTGCACTACAGATACTACTGCACACTTCATCTTCGAGTAGATTCTGACTTGATTTGGATGTCCGAAGATCTTAATGAGTGATAGAGGTACTCATTTTGTTAATGAAACAATACAGGCCTTGACGGAAGAATTTCAGATCCATCATGCGAAAATCACTCCGTATCATCCCCAGGAAAACGAAGCAGTTGAAGATTTTAATAAATTTTTGGAGCAAGCATTGACTAAGGTCTGTAATTCTGATCACAGCGACTGGGACGTGCACATTCCATTTGTTCTTTGGGTGTACCGAACCACCTGTAAGAAGTTGACAAGGAAAACACCGTTTAGGATGGTCTATGGCAAGGAGGCCATTATGCCCATGGAATATATCATTCCTAGCCTGTGCATCGCAGCCTTTATGAATATGGCAGAGTCTGATATCATGGAGGAGCGTTTAGCATAGCTTGTGGATTTGGAGGAATATTTTTCCATTTCTAATTTCCATCAACAGGTTCAGAAGGCTCGGGATAAGGCATGGCATGATCGAAATATTCGACAAAATACATTTTTGGAGGGAGAATTGGTTCTGTTGTATGATAGCTAGTTTGTGAAACACCCAAGGAATTTTCATCAGCACTAGCTCGGTCCCTATATGGTAAAGGAAGTCACAAATGGCGGAGCTATTCGATTAGCTACCCTGCGCGACGATATGTTACCCGACTATGTCAATGGAAGCCGACTCAAACCGTATTGGATTAAATGACTATATGGTCGGAGTAGCTGTATGGGGCGGAGTACGTCCACCAGGGAAGGTAAGGACCATGATATGCGCAGGGTACGGCTGCAGAATTGGTAGTCCAGAGGGGTGTGCGGGGGGAGCAAGAGCATGTTCAGAGCGTAGGGGTGTGCTGGGAGCGTAGGGGTGTGCTGGGCGCACTAGAGGTATGCTGGGAGCACAAGTGTGCTCTTGGCACACAGGAGGTGTGAAAACTAGCCGTTGGAATAGTAAAATCGGGTAAAAGGCAAAAGTTACCGTTGAAAGGAGTGGGCAGTCGGCATTTAATGAGGCGATTTTGGAAGATTTTTTACCGTTTACTTGATGGTTAGTTTTAGATAAGGTTTAACCAACCGTTGGTCAATCGCAAAGGCTATAAAAGCAAGGGGATAGTTCAGAAGAGGGTTTCGTATAACTTGAACAGTTTGTTCTCTGTACGACTCTGTGCCTCTTGTGCTTTGTTGATGTCTGAGCGCGCTTCCCCTTAGGACAGTAGCCACCCTGGGTTTTTTTTCACACCAGAATGACTGTGAATAATCCCGCCGAGTCATCCCAACTTGTGACCTCGACAGAATAAGAATCTGAGGAAGTAGTGGAAGTCAAACCAGAAGCCGAGGAAGTTATATCTAAGCCAAGTCAAGCAAAGAAGAAGGGGAAAGAAAAAGCGTAGGGGTCGGGGAAACTCGCGAAATGGGTTGGGGTGAAGCCTTGTAATTCCACACATAATGTAAATTCCCCACGAATGATGCCCCAGGCACATTCGCCCAACCCAGTAAAGTGAACTCTGTCTACTCAAGAAGAGGCCCAGATAGTTGAACTGATTAATTGGCTACCACCCTTTGTTCGGCCCCGCAGGCCCTCCACACGCACACCAAAGAATCTCTATGGCCTGTGCACCTACCTGCATATGTTGCTGACACTGGGTGAGGTCCCCGTCATTGGCGAACCCTTTGGAAAGCTCGATGAGGTGAAATTTAATGATCATGACTTGGCCAATTTGGAGGCCTTCCCTGATTTGGCACCCGAATTTTATCTTGATAGAATACAGGAAGACAATGGGATATAGATTGTCCCCATGCACTGGGTACGCGGATTGGTAGGGTCCGGGCTCTTAAACCAGCTAAGGATGTTGCATTTCGGCCACTTCAATATCACATACCATTTGGTATGTCAGTTTCTTGCCCTGGTCCATGATGGCTGCTTATGGATCCAGGATCGAATCCCCATTGATGCTGTTTTCATTCATCGAATTACTGGTCCCCCCATGGAAGGGCTGGATCCTCTACTACGCTTTGGTAAGAAGTACGAGGGGAAGATCGCTGACCATGTGCGCAAAACCTACCATGTGGAGCAGAACACTTGACGCTTCATGATAAAATCCATCAGTGACCCTGGTACGCAGTTGGTTACCCTATTATTGGCATGTAAGATGATGCGAAAATGCCAGACGGCCTCTATCCCCGCATATGTAATTCAGTTGGCAGGCCGGTGCAAGAAAGGGGTCTGCTTCAATTGGTCTGAGTACTTGCGCAACGAGTTTTTGGCCAATGTCTGCAAATCCCAGGAGTAGGGACAAGCATTTTGTTATTCCTGGTTGCTGCTTCTCATCGAGTAGGTCACCTAGGATGCACCTAAGGAATTGGTCCTCCCTTAGCTCACCCCAGACATGTGCGAGGGGGCTTAATATTTGAACTTGTGGGACTCTAAGGATGCGCAGCACATGACAATCAAGTCTTCTGGGTGTTGTTTCAGAGTGGGCTCGCAACAGCTATCAACTCCTGGCCACGTCTATTGCCGACCATCTATGATAAGTATAAAGCATCATTGCATTCTAGGTGAGTATGCATAACATCCAATTTTGAGGCCGCAAGGATCTTGTGTGGGTTTCTCTCCCCTATATGGCTACTGATGAAGAGATTGACCGTTTAATTGCGCAATGGCCTCCTCACTGGAAGCTTAGCTTCAAAACAGGTGCGAAGGGCACTGAAGGAACAAGCACCATGAAGGTTACCCTGCCTGTCATCACCACAGACATTGGAGGGCTGAGAAAAGCACGGAAGGGTCTCTACGGAAGGTCGTAGGGGAGGTGCTGACTCCCCTCGGGGAACAAAGAAAATGGGTGACCCTGCTAAAGGACCATGGAAGAAGCAGCACTATCAACGGTCAGAACGTGACTAAGTGGTTACACTGACCGAAGGGGACCTCGAGCAAATCGCAGACATGGTCACTTTGGCTACAAAAGGAAAATGGCTGGTGCTGGAAGAGAAACAAAAAGCCGCGGTCGACATGCTTTAGGACGAGCTTCGAGCTCTACAGCTAAAGATGGATACATTGCAAACAAGTATGATTCAGGTACAAATGGCCTCAGCAACTGCGCATCACCTATTACAGTGGAAAATCGCCTCTATTCCCTACCAGGCACAGCCCTCGCGGTAAGTCCACTCGACTTAGGAGCGCAAGTCCAAGCCTGTGCAGAGGTAAAGCTGGATCTAGCCAGGTTGCCACATGAATCATTGCAGGTTATCCACACCTCCTTGTTATAATAAATTCAACATAGGGACTTTTGAGTGCACCAGCAGTGCAATATAGTTGAGCAGACAATTAAGGAAAAAAAATGCTGAAGTTTCCCAGGTACAGGCTACATGAACCCTCGCCACCGTGTAGTAGATGGAGCTGGAACACGTCATTAGTAGGCTTTGCACGGATGTCTCTGAAGATATTCCAGCTTACCAACATGCTAATATTCGGCTAGCTTGGACGCATCGCTAAAGGCCTCAAGGACCGAGATCCAGGTGGTCAAAATGGAGATGGAACAACAGATCGTAGACTTGCAGGCCAAGTTGCAGCCAAAGACACCACCGGAGGTACAGGCCCAGTGAGTTGCACTGGTTATGGCGGCCATGAATGTGATTACAGGACAGATTTCTCAGGGTGCCCAATTACTGGAAACAACTATGCAGTTATGGACCAAGGTACAATGCGAACCTCTCATGCGTGAAATCAACCAGGACCTGCGACAGAAGGAAGAAGCGTTTGAGCAGCTGGAAGCCACTATGCCTACTCTAATTCTGGCTCAATGATTGGTGTTATAGGTCAATTTGGGCATCATTCCCAATGACCTGGTTAACTGGACATGATCTCCAGAACCAATGACTAAGGGTCTATCATTCCCTATCATTTCAAGTTGCTACATGCCCTAAGAGAAAGAACAAGACAAATCATACAAGAATTTCATTAAGCAAAGGTTTCCAAGGTTTGAATTTTATAATATATCATATGAGAGCTCATCAACACCACCTCTAAAGGGAATAAGTGCATTGCATATGCATGTAGCCCCATGCAAGGTTGCTTTGCAAAGAACTTCCTGACATTCACAGGTGCATTGGTCACATTGGGAGCGAAATTCTCATTGTTCCAGAATCTCCACTTGGCCAGTGTCTTCTAGAAGAGTTCACATGTGTCAAGCTTCGAATCCAAGTGTCCATTTGACATCTACATGATTGGAAACATGTCTTGTCTATTATTGGAAAGTCATTAATTGTAAAACAGCCTTCATCTCTTCTATAAATTGAGCACAGATCTGAGTGCTTGGAAAGGAAGAATTCAAGTATAGAAATGCTCGTGGATTTTCAATTGAGAGTTAGATTTGTGTAACAGCTACTGGAGAGATTTATACTGTGATGAGGATGAGGATCATTGCTAGAGATGGTCACTTCAAATCAGTCATTGGTTTGTAACCTATCCTTCTATCATTAATAAAGAGTAACTTATTTTTTCCTATATGATCCACTGCCTTTGATCTTTTTCCATATTATAAGACCTTGGTTGATGTATATGGTTTATGCTTTTACCGATTTAGAAAACTAACTTGAATGTAGACAT
>JAXQQM020085679.1:0-28042 GCA_034641835.2 Pinus albicaulis
CCGTTCTTTTTCTGAAGGAACGGCACGTGTGTTTTTGCTGTTCCTTCAAAAGAATCAACACTTTGGGATTATTTTCGAGAGCAACCCTTCCTTCCTCTTGTGGGATTATTCCTAGTTCATCTCAACCACATTTTACTGATTCCCTTTCATGGCATGAAGTACACTACTTATGAGGACAAGAATTATGGATTCTATTGAAGCAAGTTAATATCATTCATGTTATGATCTTTAACAGGACAGCTCCTTGATGATAGATTATTTTCAAAGGGACACAATTATTTATATACTACTTTACTGCATTGTTTTCTGTTGAACATGATATTGATTGATCATCTTAATACCATGCTGGTTCCACCCTTCCTGGTTATAATCTTCTCTGTCTGTAATAAATGAGATTATGGGTATATTTTTTTCTATTGACATGTTCCACTTCTTCCACCATCCCTGCTCTTAAGGAGTGCTGAGCCTCCCTCTTTTTATCATAAAAATGTGTAATAAAAACAAAATTTTGTTCGCAGATGGAGGATAGGGGGTCTCATTACGAGCCAGCCTACCATGTTCATAAGGTTGTAACAAAGTGACATTCCCATTATGGCCACCACACCAGGGTTATGATCCATTGGATAGCCCAATTATCCTTGGAACAAGAGGTCTCATCACGAGCCGGCCTGATCACTTTTGCTACATCCCAGTGAATGGCAGTGTGGTTATCTGGTTACCACGCCAGTACATTGATCTCTTCTATAGAACAACAATGTAACTCTCTAGTTATAAATTGAGGATTCTGGCTCATATGGGTTAAAAAGCAACCCTGCCGAGGCTATGGACGCCTGCTGGCAGCAGCGGCTCTGCTTATGGTATTGAAGTTATATCTTATCATCAATTATTATTATAATACCCTTTTCTTATCAGAGAAGTTATTTCCTTACTTTTTTCCCTATTTTGAACCTTTATGCATGAGAAATTGTTTTATGATCAATCACATCATTTTCAGCTAGCATACTATCAGTAAAGCATCTTTTTGGCATATTGTTGTTCTTTTTCTCTTTTTTCGTAACTTATCATCAATCCAAAGCGTCCTATCTCTTATTCATAACTATCTTTACACACTCTGCTCTCATTATAATCATAACTCTCGTTGTCCTATCATTGATATGTGTACTCTGCTTCATTTACTGATATATTGTTCATTCTCGTGCCTTGCCGTCAGCACAACACCTCTCATATGCTTTATGGTCATGGAATTCCTTTTCCAATTGGAGGGGGAATGTATGCATTATGGGATTGCATGCGATATGATTACTGCACTCTGCCATCACTTGTTGATTTGCCAAAATATTAGTATTGCATGTATACATAAGTTTTTCTGATTGGAATTTTTGCATGCATCTTATCTATTGCTTACACTATAGATTCAAGAACATTGTATGCCAAATAGTGCTTTGTTTGCAGGAAAACAACAAGTATGGGCAGAATTCTATTCATAGCATGACCACACTATTGCACTTAACAGAAGAGGCTCGCGCACGTGAACAATTCTTCAGACATGATGTGCTTACCTGGATTCCATCTTTTGCATCACTTTCAGCACCAACTCTGCCTACATCAGCTTCAACAACTGCCAGTCCATATATGTCATTCCACATTTTTGAAGGTAAAACTTGAGGTAAAATAGCATAATTTTCTGATTTATTACGAATTTAGGAGAATTTCATGAAAATCCATTTTGAGCATTATTTATCATCCTTCATTCCACATCTTTACCACTTTCCCTTCTTCAGCAGCATATCATTTTCGAGTATGGGGGAGTGTTCCTTTCATTCATTTCTTATGACCATGTCATCCATATTCTTTATCATCCATTGTTATTCTTATTCATTCTCAACACCTCCATTATTCTATGTTGTTTTACACCAAGCATAGAATTCAACAGATGGTGGCAACCACCTCTATTTGTTTTCTAGCATTGCATGAGGGCATGCTAATTCTTCAGAGAGGGGGAGGAATTGCTACGCATGATGGATGTTTTCAATTTTCTTTCTCATTTAAGGCATATAATTTCAGTGCAGAAATTGATTTCCATAATATTTTTAAAAAAACCATGAACTCAATTCTTGTGATTTCTGGAAAACACAGACGTATCATTAATACAAACCCAGATAATTTCAAGATAAATTGGAAATCATGCACTCTCACCTACAGCCATTTTGTTTATATCTCATCATCCATGCATCAAAACAGTCTGATTTTTGGATCATAAAGGCATTCATATATTATAAATTTACTTGCCAAATTTCAACAAAAACTGGTTTGTAGTTTTGAGAAAATGGTTAATGAAGTTTGCTGTTATCTATATCATATTTTGCTGCAACTTCATACATATAGTTGAATGTCAATGTAAAAATTGTTATGCCTTCATCAAGATTGCTAAAATTGAATATTCATTAATTAATGAAGCATTCATTTGTTCTCAAATTTTTATTGCTTGGTTAACACATGGGTTTTGTCTTGGGGTTGCATGAGGACATGCAATATATTCAGGTTTTCGTTGCATGAGGACATGCAACATATTGAGTGTGGGGGTATGTTGGGCCATTAATATGCCATTATTATTATCACTTTTGAACACTTATTCCACCCATTTCTACCATTCTTCATCACGTCATTTATTATAATTTATTATTTAAATCTATTTTATAAATGATTTATGCTCTTATGGATGAATATTATTTATCTTCCTTTATTTCTAATAAATTGATGATTATGAATTATTTTATCAATGATAGTTTTAATAAGTTGGTTATAACATTATTCACCATTTTTAGCCTCCAAGATAATTTCCGGATTGAAGATTTGATCATTAAAAGTGCCAACTCAGAAATGCGCTGGAATAAGGAGTGACAGTTTTGCGGTTGAGATTCTGAGCAAATGAAGACGAATCTGGAAACTCCGGAACATGGGTTTTGTCCAGAACGGACCCAATTAACTTTATCAAAGAACGGTTTGTCCAAATTCGGCCTGTGTTGAGAGATTCGCAGAGTTCTTTGAGCACGATTTTCTCAGATCTGTTGTTGCGGCCGTCCTCCAAATCTCAGCTGCAAAGCCAAATTCGCCTTGTTCTTGTTTATCAACTGGTTGGAAACAATCCAATTTTGTAATGTAAATCATGTTGTACTTATCTTTATTTGTAACTTCTCTCTGATCTCTCTCTATTTAAATGAAAACAGAGATCAGAGATGGGGATGATTGAGGATGGAGAGACTTTTCTTATTGTAATTTGCAGAATTGTGCATCGGCTCTTGTTAAGAGAGTGTGAGCTGTTTGTAAACATTATTGATGCTTGATTAATAAAAGAGTTCACTGTTGTTCCATTTCTCAAGCGCTGGAGTAAAGCACAGCAACGCTTCACCGGTGGTTGAGGGCCCGGCCCTGGTGGAGCGATCTGCTGTTTGTATTTCTGTTAGTTTATTTCTGTTGTGTGAAGTTCGTTTATTACAATTAAAGAATTGAGTTATTGCTAATTGGATCAAATACAGAGTCATTGTTATTCCATTCTTTACAAGAAGCATGATTCATGATTTAATTGTTATAAAATGTTGTTTTTCTGTATCTAATTCCAGTTGTTGTTCCTTTTGTTTATGAATTACGATAAGTTGATTGTTGCGTGGCTGTCGACAGGATTAAAGAGTAGAAATCTAGTTTGCTTGGTTATGAATTGAATTCACTGTTTATTTTACGCTGCTATTCAATTCCTGTTCATTGCTTTTAGATTGATGTTCCTTTCCAGTTTGCGTTTTAGATTTCATTTCCTTTGAGTTGTTTTCACTTGCTTTGAGATCTCTAAACTGTAGAGGGCAGAGCTAATCATTCCAGGTCCCCAGATTTGGTCATCTCACATCGATTTCTAGGGAAAGAGTTATTACTATTGCATCCCTAATCGATGTCTAACAAGGTTGCTGTAGTGTAGTCTTTACATTTCTGTCATTTGTAATTAGATTTCTTTTCAAGCAGATTTCTTTTCAAGCATTTATTATTTCTCCATTTGTATTTCTATACTACATCTTCACAAACATTACTCTAAAAGTAATAACCTCGGAGGCGATACACTCTTGAAACTAAAGTAATCTATGGTTTGTGATTAATGACAGTAGAGCCCTGAGAGTTAGGAAAGACACCTTTTTATCGCTCCACACACAGCAAAATTGACCTATTGAGCACACCATCATAACTAGAACAAGAAGACCTGGGAGAGAGCAACTGGAAGGTTGTTTGATGCAAAGCATCTAGTAGAAAGGCTCCCAAAGGGTTGATGGACTCCGCTAGAGGGAAGTCCTCCAAATCTCGAATTGCATGTAGATATAGAGGTCGGCATGTTTGGCATACCGTAATTACCATGCACATTATTCAATCTCTGTATACTGCCTAATTTAATGCATGAAATACATTGTCAGTTTTTTTCTTGAAGCTAATCATGCTTATTAAATATATCCTTGAAACACATTACATATCAAATGAATCCTCACCAGAGTGATGGAAAACAGGGTTTGATCCCGATTGTGTAGAAAATTTTGTCTCAAAAGACCAACCTGTGCTTATAGAATCGAACAAGTTTGAGGATGGACTATTTAGCATAGACTACATACATAAATTTCCATTGACCAAGTAAGATGCAGCAACTACACCTCATTCAAAGTTTGAAAGAAACCAATAATATTTTCTAAATTTGCTAAAGAAAACCACCAAAAGACCCAAGTACACATCATTATCCGAAGGAAAGTAATTAATTATATGCTTGCAATTTTTTATTAGGATAAGATTAACCCTTGTATTTAGTTGGTGGCCACCATAGGTTTTTGTGTAGGCCTTGATGAGATAAGCAGGATCATTCACACTGCTACACAGTAGTAGGTTGCCTGCCAGCATTCTTCTCATCCATCTCCATGGCCAAAAAGTAGTACATTTCTGGAAACCACCAGGTTTCCCCTGCCTAAATAGAATGCCTAAACCTTATTTCCGTTACTGAGAAGGTTAGTTGCAGAAGCAAGGGGGGTTGCTGGTTCACAAACAACTTGAAAAAAGCTCATTTAGACTACTTTTATTGGCTTCTAGCCTCTTTGAGTGTGACACTGTGATCAATCTCTGCATTTACATGTTCTTAGCCAGCTGCTATCAGTATAAAAATGCCCAAAAGGATGTTTCTTATGAGGACGAGGAATCCTTGAGCGGAAGGCCACTTCTTCCTTCATGAGCATATGTTGAGATATTTAAGGGAATTGTTAAGGTATCTCTGTTCAGGCAGAGTAGAATTACTCTCAAGAAAGACAAATTGTAGAGCTAGGTACAGTACATGCTATCCTTGATTTCTATGTTGAAAGTGTCCCATCATAAATGACTGTTTATTTGAAAATTCCTTAGTTATAAGTGGTGCATTTGTATCTTGGAGCCCTTCTTAGGATGATTAGGTAACCCTATATACAAATATCACAATTACTTGCGTAAAGAGAGTGGCCTTCACTGTTTAAAGAGAATGAGATTAACAGGAATTCTGTTAAACATTGGAGCTTTAATACAAAGTTAGATGAGATTATGCTCTTTGATTCACTACAGCAAGTTTGGTGTCTAGCTCACTTAAAAGAACCATTCAATGTTTCTCACATGGCTTCACTTCTAGCCCGTATCAAAAATTGGTATTGAAGAAATGAGATATCTAAAATATATATGGTTACAAGCGAAGCTATTGTGCAAACGAACCTAATGGTAGATGCATAATTAGTTAACATGCATTTTAAAATAATTAATGATGATTTTAATGAAGGTAAAGAAGGTAAGGTTAATCTAAGAAGGCACTCTTCACTACTTGTGTTTGTTATGAAAGCACCATCTTAGTTGGTTCTGATTGGGTGAGTTAAATCACATGGTTCAATAATAGCCATGAGCTTGTTCAATTTAAAGAACTACAATATATAACTCTCATTTATCGATTTTGTCAACATGCTCATTATCTATTAGTATTTATTGTGTTATACCTAGGTCTTTGGTCTCCATAACCGGAGTAACATGCACTATTGCTAGGTTTCACTTGGGTTGAAAGGATGATTATGAGTTATGATTGTTAAACTTTGAGTGCAACCTATAACAAATGGACAAATAATTTACAATGTAAATATCTTCAACATAAAGATGAAATTTAATTAGTATAACAACCATAGCAAAGAAGCACATACAACAACCAAGATTTTTTTCTCATCAGGAACGAATTCTTGCTCACCTTGTTGATTTGTCTTCTTTTATAAAGAATGTGCAAACACAGAAATGATGTTGCTTCTAAAATTCTGAATGTTATTTTATGGCTTGATGACATCCCATTGGTTTATATTTTTTTTGGTGTTCCAGCATTAAACAATGGATAATTTAGTATCTTTATAATTGTTTTCCAGTGGATTCGTGCAAATTTCGATGGACACAGGAAGATTTTTCTATATATTTGGTTGAATTGAACCCATGTTTAAAAGGACAATAGGGTTTGAAAATGATTGTTCCTTTTCTTCTTTAATCTCGTGCATGGAATCCTACTAATAAACACTACATGAGATGGATTGTTACAGGGATTTATATTGGTCACTTTGTCCGCCTCTTTGACGAGTCTGAAGCAGGCTGGGATTTTCTTCGTCTCAATCTATTTGGTTGCTTCGGGTCAAGGAGGCTTCGAACCCTATATACAAGCATTTGGTGCCGATCAGTTTGATGAGGATGACCCAGAAGAGAATAAGTGCAAGAGTTCATTCTTTAATTGGTGCTATTTTAGTATTTGCATTGGTACTCTTACAGGATTTGTTGTACTCGCATATATTCAGGACGACATAGGATGGGACCTAGGATTTGGCATTCTTGCTGTGACTATGGAAATAGAACTGTTTATCTTCTTGTGTGGGAAAAAAATTTACTGGCATAAACTACCTGGTGGTAGTCCTCTTACTCGAATTTTCCATGTCTTTGTTGCAACATTTTACAAATGGAGCGTTTCCACCTATCAAGAAGAAAATAACGTAGATTGCATTGAAGAAAAACTTTTGATTTTTGGACCAAGAAGACAGCAATTGCATACTGATTAGTTTAGGTAATTCCTCTCTAGACTTGCTCAATTTACATCTAGTTATATTGCATTTATTAGTACAAACCTATGGGAAATAATTGCCACAAAATTTGTCGTACATTGCTAAAAGTGGCCAATGTCGTGACTCAATTTGTTGGAGTCATAGTGGTTTTTCCATTTGACATGGAAAATATTGAAATTCTTGGTAATTGAAATAATATTTTGTAGGAAGAGGGTGGACTGAAAATTTAGTTTAAGGATATAGTATAGGATATAGCTACTTCCTGACCACGGGTAAGGTATAGTCTATCCTTAAGTCATATTTATATTTTATTTCAGTCTTGTCCTTGTTGCTTCTTGTGGATTGCACTTTGTTATGTTCAATTTTAGATGAACTGAGATATGTGTGATGCATATCCTCATTCTCATTTTTCAGGTTTCTTGACAAAGATACAGTTGAAGATGAGTTGGACAATGACTGTAAAACAAATTTCAATTGGCGACTATGCACAGTCCAAGAGGTTGAAGAGGTGAAAGATGTTCTTGGGTTGTTACCAATTTGGATGGCATGTTTGATGTATGGGGTTCTCTTTGCACAATCTTCAACATTTTTCACAAAACAGGGGAGCACAATGGATAGAAATATTGGAACACATTTTGAGATCCCTACTGTAAGCTTACAGTGTTTTACTAGCCTATCGATTCTCCTATTGGTGCCTGTTTATGACCGCATCTTTGTTCCAATCACAAGGCACTTGACAGGGAATGAACGGGGGATTACTATGTTGCAAAGGATAGGCACTGGCATTTTTTTCTCCATTATATCAATGATTGTTGCTGCATTGATAGAGATTAGAAGAATCGAGGTAGCAAAGGACAATGGACTGATAGACCTGCCCAATGCAACAATTCCCTTGAGCATTTTTCTGCTGCTTCCACAATATGTGCTATTTGGCAGAGCGGATGTATTTGTAATGGTAGGAATGCAAGAATACTTTTAAGATCAGATGCCAGAAACTATGAAAAGCCTGGGTATTACTGTGAATCTGAGTGTTGTAGGAGTTTCTAGTTTCATTAGCAGCTTCCTTATTTCAGTTACTGAGAAGGTTAGTTGCAGAAGCAAGGGGGGTTGTTGGTTCACAAACAACTTGAACAAAGCTCATTTAGACTACTTTTATTGGCTTCTAGCCTCTCTGAGTGCAACACTACGATCAATCTTTGCATTTACATGTTCTTAGCCAGCTGCTATCAGTATAAAAATGCCCAAAAGGATATTTCTTATGAGGACGAGGAATCCTTGAGTGGAAGGCCACTTCTTCCTTCATGAGCATATGTTGAGATATTTAAGGGAATTGTTAAGGTATCTCTGTTAAGGCAGAGTGGCATTACTCTCAGGCAAGACAAATTGTAGAGCTAGGTACAGTACATGTTATCCTTGATTTCTATGTTGAAAGTGTCCCATCATAAATGACTTTATTTGCAAATTCCTTAGTTATAAGCGGTGCATTTGTATCTTGGAGCCCTTATTAGGATGATTAGGTAACCCTATATACAAATATCACAGTTACTTGCATAAAGAGAGTGGCCTTCACTGTTTAAAGAGAATGAGATTAACAAGAATTATGTTAAACATTGGAGCTTTAATACAAAGTTAGTTGAGATTATGCTCTTTGATTCACTAGTGCAAGTTTGGTGTCTAGCTCACTTAAAAGAACATTCAACGTTTCTCACATGGCTCCACTTCTAGCCCGTATCAAAAATTGATATTGAAGAAATGAGATATCTAAAATATATATTGTTACAAGCGAAGCTATTGTGCAAAAGAACCTAATAGTAGATGCATCATTAGTTGACATGCATTTTAAAATAATTAATGATGATTTTAATGAAGGTAAAGAAGGTTAGGTTAATCTAAGAAGGCACTCTTCACTACATGTGTTTGTTATGAAAGCACCATCTTAGTTGGTTCTGATTGGGTGAGTTAAATCACATGGTTCAATAATAGCCATCAGCTTGTTCAATTTAAAGAACTACAATATATAACTCTTATTTATCGATTTTTTCAACATGCTCATTATCTATTAGTATTTATTGTGTTATACCTAGGTCTTTGGTCTCCATAACCGGAGTAACATGCACTATTGCTAGGTTTCACTTGGGATGAAAGGATGATTATGAGTTATGATTGTTAAACTTTGAGTGCAACCTATAAAAAATGGACAAATAATTTACAATGTAAATATATTCAACATAAATATGAAATTTAATTAATATAACAAACATAGAAAAGAAGCACATAGAACAACCGAGATTTTTTTCTCATCAGGAACAATTTATTGCTCACCTTGTTGATTTGTCTTATTTTATAAAGAATGTGCAAACACAGAAATGATGTTGCTTCTAAAATTCTGAATGCAATTTGGAAACCCTTTCTTTGTTCTACTATGGTTTCTTAGTTCTAATGGGCCATAGTAGAACTTGGAAACCCTTTCTTTGTTCTAATATTTTTTCTTGTTCCATCTTAGATTTAACCTATTATATATTAAAGTTGGCATTGATGTGGATAATATTTTTCCATTTGGATTAATTTTTTCACACTAACATCATTTGGATAATTTTTTCATATTGTAATTCGTCATTTCTTGTTGAATTATATTTTTATTGTTATTTTTTGCAATGAACTAATTACTATGAATGTGTAGGAGAAGTCAATATTTAGTGTGCATCACTATTAGTTGATATAATCATAAAGACCTTGTTCATATATGATGACTGGCCATATCAAGTAGTTGTTGAGGATGCCATATCGAAAGCACAAAGAGAACCCACATTTGTAAAAACATTTTATGCTCCACTTGTTAGATGGTCATTTAATTTTTAGACGGTCATGTCTTGATGTAGGGGCATAATTTAATTTTCTGATTTTACCTTGGTAATTTCTAGACAATTTAGTTTTTTAGATTGAACGATGATGTGTGTCCAATAAATGGCTTTATTTCCACGTGGAGCTCAAGATCATCCGGAGGATCATGAGATAACTATTGTCATAATAATTTATGTTCCTATTTTGGGTTGATTGGATCCTATATTTTTGGATCTAAAACGAATTGTAATTAATGTCGAAACATATTAATATAAAAATGTGTTAATTTTTAGTTAACAATGGTATTTTCTATGCTTGGAGTAATTTACTTCAATATTTTAGCCCAATTCAATTTCCTATTTAGAAATCATATTAACATTGACAATATCTGTTGATAGAACATAAGAAAATAACTAGAAGACAAGCCAAGACAAGAGGATACAATATTTTGGCGGATGCCAGGGAAAAACTCCAATGTGGGAAAAACCCTTTGATCAAATCTTCTTATTATTCTTCAAATTCAACAGAGAGAGAAAGTACAAGTTATAGAAGTGAACATGATACAATACATAGGAGTGCTATGGCTATGAAGTTCAATATGAAATAATCTATTGATTGCTACTATTACTATTATATAAGGGATGCTCTTCCAATGGCCATTTATTAGCTATGTGAAGAAGGATTTGTGGAATTTGTATTTACTATAAGATTATGTATAGCTGAGTTGCAGACAACTAAGTAGAATTTGGTAAGAAGTTTGAAGTATGTGTAATTCATAATGATATTTTCTTCTCTTCATTGACAACTTTTCAATGTGTGAGTTTTGACCTAAGACATTGCATTATCAATGTGTCAAGGCTTAAAACTCGACCTATATGTCAACTTCTTATGATCGTTCCTAGGAACATGAATCCTAATTTTTGTAGGTTTAAAATTTATCATAAGTTTTCTCTATTGTGGTCGAATTTGTTGATGTTATCTCAAAATTTATTTAAGGTACCATGGATCTAAATTTCTTATGAACTTTCAACACTATAACAAACTTTGGTGCAAATTGTTGATCAATTCTCACTTGGTTAGGGTTATAGATGTTAATGAAAATTTTGTGTGCATGCATGAGAGTTGGGTGAAAATGTTCAATGTTGTGTAGCATTAGTGTGATAAATATGGGATACTGCAAAGCATATTTTTGAAGATTAGTCTAAGTTGACTCGTACCTAATCAACTTAGTCAAGTTGATTGTTGATTGAACGATTAATTGTTCCTTCAATGGAGAGAAGATATTGCAGGCCCAAATACCAAAGGGAAAAATGGAGCCCATCATGGGGTTTTCTTTGTAATTATCCACCACTTATACCTTCCATGCTTCCTCAAACTCCTCTCCAACCTCAATAACAGTGCTAGTAGTAGCATGAGCAGCAACACTATGCTTAGTAGAACTAGAACACGTTTTCCAAACTGCACGAGAACTACTTCCCCCACGAGTCACCATGTGCCATGCTTGGTCTTGGTGGTTCGCTTCCTTCAACTCCTGGTACAACTACCATATCTTCATTGGAACCAACACCCCAAACTCCACTAGACAACGATTCACCATTTTGTACTAGTGATTTGCAATTTGTACTGGTGATTCGCCATGATTGTACAAGATAATATAATCTCGTGAGAGATTCGCCAAAAAAATTATATATGCATATTATATTATTAATAAAATCGCCTTCCTTTTTTCCTAGAATCATGGGGATTCACCCATTTATTATACATATAAATTTAGGGGGGTTCTTAAAATTTTCCCTGTTTAGGCCTGCAAAACACCTTTTTAAGCTTAAACAGTTTGCAGAAGGATTTTATATATGACAAGGGTTCTATCTTTTGTCTGCAAAGGTATAATTCTAATCAATTATCTCAAGCTGTAAATTTTGTATCAAAAGAGAAAATTCCTAACCTTATAGCCTCAGCAAATGATATATAGGGTTTATAGTGGACTTTCTATAATAAAACAATCTTTATGACATCAAAGGATACCTAAGAATTGTAGGAAATGCTTTTTGAAGGTCTCAGAGGCTTTTTTAGGTCTGCAGATGAATAAACTCAATCAAAATTTGTATTTAAAACACATCAAGGCTTCAGAATCTTTGAGTAAATGCTCAGGGTTTGTATTGTTGAAGGATTTATGAAGCAACGAGGTATTCTTGAGGTAAACAAGCTCCTAAATGATTCATTTAACAGTATAACTCTTTCAGATTGATGAATGAGTCTTTTTTCTCTGAAGAATACCTGTGAAATTCGAAATTTTGTTGTGAAGAAGGGTTTCTGGGGTTGGAAAGATTTCAGAAGCTTTTCTTGGTATTTATAGGTTCTCTGATGGCTTCTTCAGTGATTGTAGCAGTCGAGTTTGGTGATTCATGTTTGTTTTTGGGCTAAAAACAGAGGCGGGAGCGGTCTTTTTGGTCTGGAATGCTCTTCTGCGCGGAAAACGGTAACAAAAAAGTTCAAATGAATGCATTCGGGTGATTTTATAAAGAATTTAAGTGAACAGTGAGTGCATTCAATGCAAGTCAATTCGAATAGGTAAGTAGTTTGGGTGCGGGAGAGAGAATAACCGCCAAGCAGTTTTCACAATGTCGAAAGGTGATAAGCGGGATTGAAATGATCGATGCGATCGAATGAAAATAAGACGCGTGGAGGTGAGAGAAAACCCAAAAACAACTTTTATCGTAAGCTTTGGGTTTGTTTAACCTTTGCGCAATGAAATGTGCGATGTGGGATCTCCACCATTGGATCTGGCGGATGGGGAGTGAACTGTCCAGATGCTGCAATAAAGCTGTGTGGTAAAAGGCGTGGGGCCCGAGACTTCTATGCGGCGGGAAGTGAAAATGTATTAAAATGTAGGTTTAATACATAGTTTAGGAATGACATATGATAGGCGGGCGTATTGTTTTATTAATAAATGAAATGCAGGCGTATGTAACTTTAACATTGGCGGGGTTATTATATAGTGTTAATAGTTTTAACCTATGGGTTGAGGGGATTATATATCACATGGAAGAAATAAACCATAGGTTAAATTAAAATATGGGTGGGAATAATATTTAAAATGAATTAATCTAATATGGGCTAAAAAGGTGAATAAAGGATTTAATATATAAATTAATGTGTTAATAATGAATGAGATGAGGGAAAATATACTAATCCTAGTGTAAAACATATATATGGATAAATTTCATTGTTGTGGGTCTTTACATAATGTTTTTACACTTAGGATAAAGTATTTTTTTGATTTTTTGGTACTTTTGGGTAAAAGGGGAATTAGTTAAAGGGTTTTAATTTCCTTAAGTATAATGAATTTTACACTTAGGAAAAGGGGATTTTTGCAAGTGAAACTGAATGATAATGGGAAAAAAAGGAAAAATGAAGGGGAAAGAATGAAAATGGAGGGGATGAAGTATTTTTACAAGGGGATGATTTTTTGAAGGAAATTAGTGACTAAAATGACTAAATTTATGCTTATCCATGATTGTAAAAACTACATCTACCTACCCATATGCTACCCTAACATTTTTTCTTCATTTACCTGGGTGCATTTGAGCTTGCAAACCCTTGTTCATTTTTCTTTTAAAACAACAAACTAACTAATTCTATCCTTATTTCTTCAAAAGAATCAGATCAAGCTGTCAAGCTCCTTATTTATTCTCTACCTAACTACTAATCTGCCAAGATTAAACTATTTAGCTAGATCTTTATTCTCTATCTAATAGCATGAAATTTAAAACATGAGAGGTTAAAATTAAGCTCTTTAACCTTCATGGATTGTGGCATTGTAACAAGTTGCACACAATATTTATTTTGCAGGAAAAGTAAATAGTAGTGGAATTTGGATTTGCATCACTTTCATGTTTTTATTTTTATCTCTTTTTTGTTTGGGGTCCATTTTCTATTCTTTTTTATATTTTTATTTCAAGTCCTCTGATTTTTCTTTTAGGACTTTTACCCTCTTTACATTTTTCAATTTTTATTTTTCTAATATGGGAAAACAATTTGCAGAAAGCAAAGTATGTACATATTACAAGACTAATCAAAGTCAATTCAAAAATTATGAATCCTATTATTACAGGACCCTAACACTACAAATATCAACAATTCTGAGAGAGGTCGAGAAATTTATGTGTGTTGAGGAGGCCAAGCTAAGGAACAATAGGAAGACTCATGGTTTGTTAAGAAAGAGGTTATATTAGAGGTGAATATCTTTGTTGTGTGAAAGGTCCAACTAGTATTAGATGGTGTGACAAAGGGTGACCAAACCTAAGCCCTATCCAAGGACAAACCAAAGTAGAAGGGAAGGAGTTGTATTGAAGGAAGGATAGACCCAAGAGTCACCCTACACTCTTATCAATTAGGGTTAGAAGTTTTTGGCAATCAAGATTAGTGAATACTATTCATGGAGACCACATAAGTGATGTTGTGAAAGTTATTGAAATGTTTGATGGTATGCTATTAGAAGTCAGATACATCAAGATTTGATTTGTAAGTAAAATGTATGTTTCCAACTAGACTTCATTGCAATGAACAGGGGAGAAGTAGATTGTGACCTCACAACATTGAAATTGTGTAATTGATTGATCGGTGCGCAACTAGGGTAAGTTTGTGGACAATTGGAATGATTCATTAGTGAAGTGGAAGATCAATGTTGTGGAATAATTATGAAGTAGCATAAAGCTTGTTATTGTTGACAAGTCCAAGGAATAAATTGACAAAGTAGGAGTTGTGTAGTACCTTGAAGTAGGTTGGTGCTTACAAATTGTTGAGTTCATGCTCAAATAAGGGGATTAGAGTATCGTGTAGGTTGGTGCCTACGAATTTGTTTAGTTGGTGCTCAGGTAGGGTACTGAAATATCCCATAGGTTGGTGCTTAAAAAAGTTGTAATATGGTGCTTACTTTTGTACAAGGAAGTTTATAAAATATTTACAAAGAAAAATTGTATGAGTGTTTCTTATAATTTTTTTGTTTCATGATTTATGTGCATCAAATTGTTTAAAAGCTAAAAACAATTAATAGTAAGAAAATATTGATTCCCCCCCCCCCACCCTGCTTGTTGAAATTGCAATTAGAATTGGTCTTCATAATATAAAATTATCATTGATGTATTTATTATATTCATTTATATCTTATCAAAGCATGTTCTTCATGCTTAGAGTCAAAATTATTTTTTGAGTCAAAACTATATTTATTTGATTCATGTCCCATTTGGACATTTGAAATAAAAATAAATCAATTTTTCATTTTTGTGTCATAAGCCCACAAGATCTTCAAGTCGACCTAGTGGCGCATATTCGACCTTCTTGTATAGTTATAAATAAGATTCAAGTTCAAACTTTTGGAAACATCGATCATTATCACATCTTCTATCCATTTATGCACCTCAACAAGGAAAACAAGGATCGAAGTCAAAGGAGAGAGAGAAATTGAAGTTTATACCCTACTGCAACTCGCACGTGTGACTGATTTTTTTGAAAAAGGACTGAATTTCTGAGGTGATTGCAGGGCCGAAATTTGGCCTTTACTGCAAGGCGAAAAATCTTTTCTTTCACCAAATTTGGAGCAATTTGACCAACGTTGAATTTAAGTATTGGAGGGGACTTGCAACCTTTTGTTGGAGAATGTAACTAATTCCATTCTTCACAATTTGTACCATTATGTATTTTATGTAAAAACAAACAGAAAAAGAAAAAAAATACTATTATTTTTCTAAGACAATCATGTTCTTCATGCTTTTAGGATTTTGAATCAAAAGAGTCAAAGTCCTATTTGGACTTGTTGTAAAGAAAAAGGAAAAATAATTTTTAAAAATGTAATTTTGGGTCAGAAACCACTCTATGTGCCAAGTCGGCCTACATGTCAAGTCAACCCTACCCGAATGGATATGTCTATTCACACCTCCTTTGGACGGTATAAATAGAAGGAAGATGGAGCTCATTTTGGACACACATTTGATGGATTGTGATCTGAAATATCACAGAGAGGGAAGAGAAGAAGTGGAGGGTGAAGTATAAAAGAGAGGATTTCTTCTTGAGCTAGAATCTGTGGAAGTTTTTCCTTGGTATATATCTTGTTGATGGTCTCTTGCTGATTGATCTTATAGAAAGAAAGAAGGTTTGACTTGGCATATATAGGTGGAATTTTTTTGTGTTCTTGCGTATTGGATATCTCAGTTTTGCTTTGATTCTATAAGAAGAGAATTGTTTTTGGTTTGAACCTTCGAGAGGTTTTGCCCTTGCTTGGAGCCTAAATCTTCATGTTTATGTTAAAGTAATTTTTTAATGAGATAATCAAAATAAAAATGATTGAGAATCCAACTAAATACACAAGTAATTACTATGGAAAAAAGGAAATATAAAATAATCTACTATTCCTGTTGATTTCCAACATCTTTGTAGCAAAATTTGTCTTGGTCTTGGTATTGGATATCTCATTTTGATTTGATTCTATAAGAGAAGGATTTTTGGGTTTCCCCCTTGTGGGTTTTTCCCTAGCTAGAAGCCTAATTTTGGTGTCTCTTGTCCCATTGTGATCTTTATATTGTGTACATTTGTATGATTGTTTGATGAAGAAGGCATAACAATTAATAAAAGGGCAACTCACATTTATCAAGAAGAGAAGTCAAGCATTAATCTACATTGCACTTGATTTCTCAACTCCTCTTAGTATTTTCAACAATCATTATCAGAGCAGGTTCCTTCAGACATGACCTAATAGCAAGAAGATAGACCTCAGAAACACAGATGGAAAATTCAAGAAGGAATGACTTCAAGCCCTTGCAAGAAGTCTCCTCCATAGTCATGAATACATAACCTTTTAAAGAAGATGAAGACAATCAAATGAGACAATAAAATCTAGAATAAGGTTACATCATTAATTTTGAAGTAAACTTTGTGATTGCTCAAGAACAAATAGTCATGGTTAGAAAACAAAATATAAGGTGTAAAGAGTAGTTGCAAACCCTTAATTCTAGTTGGAAACATACAATTTACTTACAAATCAAATCAAAGGAAGCAGAAAAGAAAGAAGAAATGTTTTCGAGTTAGTTGATGGAAAAAGGTTAAGGATTATGAGAAGCTAGAAGTAGAAGTTGATCAAAAATAGAAAGAGCGAGAGTAAAAATTTGAAGAATTCATCTCCTTGAAAATTTAGCTAGAAGAATCAAAGATAATGGAAGAAGTGACGAAAATTTAGCTAAAGAGAAAAGAGGAAAATTGTGAGAAGCTTGAAACAGAAATCGTTTCATTAAGGAATGAAGTAGACAAGCTCAACAAGAACTTGAAAAGTTCTCAAATGTTGGATGATATTCTCAGTAGTCAAAGGTCACCATATGATAAAACAGGTCTTGGTTATGTGGGTGAGACTTCATATGAAATAGAAGAAAGCCTTAAGTCACCAAAAAATGAAATTGAGGAAAAGCTTAAAACTCATGATAATATTGTTCAAAGTTGTTGGCTTGAGGGGTCTTGACCCAGGTTCAATTTTAAGGTTTGCCAACAAACCCCTGTACAAATAGCCCTTTCGGAAATGGCCTACTTGCGCAATTCAATGTCTCACCCAAAGTAGTATGGGAGGGTGCTGGAACGAGGTTTCCGCACCCTGAGAGAGAGAAAGTTAATTGTTGGCTCGAGGGGTCCTGACCCAGGTTCGATGTGCAAGGTTTGCCAACAAACCCCTATACTACTGGCCCTTTCAGCAGTGACCTGCTTGCGCAAGTCAAAGTCTCACCCGAATTAGTATGGTGGGTGCTGGAACCAGGTTTCCACACCCTGAGAAAGGATGGGTAAAGCAAGCAGAGCTGCGCTAGGTCCTCTAATCCCCGAATATCTTGTTCTACGCAAGGTTAATTAAGTCTCTATTCGCATCCACGTGCACTAGATCTATAGTTATACGCTTGTTATAACATCAACACAGCAGTACATAAACAGAACATAACAAATCTAGATCCAAGAACGCAGTACACAGATCTTTCACAGCTTAAAGACAGAAAACGCACAATACAACAATTATCAGTAATTCACACAAAATTACTCACAGATCTAATTCTCTAACAATCTTTCGCATTCATTAATTCATCAATTCTTCCTTACAATTCCCTTCCCAACCTGCGCACACAGCTGGACTTGGATATGCGCGCACACAGCCAGCAGGAGTTCGTTCCCCAAAACCCAAATAGATAGATTAAATCACAATTCGCATCAATAGCTCATCATATCCTACTCTTTACAATACAAAATCCATCTCTATTTATAACAATCTAGCCTCGACTTTCCTATGGTCCGCAACCCATGGTTTTTGGACCCCTAGTTTTCCCTTTTACCCAATACAATGCTTTCGGGGCTTTGACCCACCCCAAAACCCCTTCGATAGATTAAATCTAATCAAAAATATCTAAAATGGACCAGTTTCGCAGCTTTTTAGGAGACCTTGCTCCAACAGTCCCCCAACACAATCTTGTGACTCGTCCCCAGTCACTGCAGTGGTGCGGCCTCTATCTGCACGCGCAAGGTAGCCAGAGTGCAGACGAGCGGAGGGAGCACTTCCTAACTCTGGTCCGTAGCTCATTATGCAATGTTGACAAGTGTCAGGGAGGTAGGGCCATCTGGAGCCGTATTAACCCTTTCTAACAGCCAGTGGAGGCGCGCAATGGTAGACTGAGCATCTTCGACGAGCTGGAGTACAGTGTCGGCGCATGGTTTCAACCATTTTCGGATGACATGTTTTTTGTGTTGGAAATATGATGCAGAGTGTTGTCCTTGATGGCAACCCACGAATGAAGATGAAGACATGCAACTGTTGACATGTGTTGTCCTTGATGGCAAACCACCTGATGAAGTTATGCTTGACTTGATGGACTTAGTAAATGATGTAAATCTGATATGATATAATGTGTGTTGATCTTGAAAGGCAACCCACCTGATGAAGATGATGACAACTTGATGAAGTTGTGTCGGAGAGAATATGTTCCCGATGGTCATTAAAATATGATGTTTCTGCTGTGCAGGTGGCCAGTAGCACCTCATGGAAGCAGTGCTGGAGATTTCGTAATGTACTCAAAGTATGATGAAAAAGAGTATGTCTCTTGGCATACGCGTATTGTTCAGTGAAATCAAGGGAAATCGCGTATACACGCGGAAAGGAACGTGCCAAGTCGCGTATGGGCAAAAGCGCTCAAAAAGTGCAAAACCAAGGGTAACCACCATGGTATTAACCCATTGAATTGGGTAATGATCCGCCTAAATTGACCCCGTCCAAATAGTTTTGGGCTTATGGTATTGTTTTGATCCATGGTATTGAAAAAGGGGCTCATGGTATTGACAAAGGGTAATCATATATAAGGAGAAGAAATTCATTGTGCAAATGATGATAGTGAGTGCAAGATGTCTGAGCTTGAATGAATACTTCTCTCTGAAGTAGATCTGAATGAAAGGGTTACACTTGAAGATAAATTTGATTGGATGATGCACCAATGATGAAGAAAGGGATCTAGATCTGAAATGTATCTACTAGATCTGCTTATGGAAGGTTTAGATCTATGATGAGGCGAACATCTGGGCGAACATCTGTTGGAAGTGAAAGGGTAAATCTGAACTGAATATCTGATCTGAAGAAGTATCCTGCTCTATAATAATTGAAGATCTATACGCTACTTCAACGCGGAGGAAGCGCGTATATATGCAGCTTCAGCGAAGAGAAAGCGCGTATGTAATAAATGTCTGGCGAGTTATACGGCGCGAAGCATGGACGGAGGAAGCCTTATACAGCGACATCGATGAAGGAAGCGTATGCAAACTAGGGCTTCCTGAAGCGAGGAGTATGAAATATCTATGGAGTACCATTTGTATTTACGCTATCGATGCGTGTTGATATGTATGCATTGATGATGTATGTTCGATTTCTTAAAAATATGGAAAAGGGTTAAGATGCGGAAATATGATGGTGCGATTACGCAGGTTGTGTTCTATTGAAGTTGTTGGATCCGGTGTGAAAATTGATGAAACGTGGTCCAAGGTGGTGCTGAGGGTTGTAGCCTTCAGTCAGGGGGTTGTAGCTCCCTTCCAGGTGAGGCTGGTAAACGAGATCGGGGGTCGTAGCTCCCTTCCAGGTGAGGCTGGTAAACGAGTCAGGGGGTTGGAGCTCCCTTCCAGGAGAGGCTGGTAAACGAGCGCAGGTGGGTGCCTGCGTGCTGGTCAAGTCTGCGCCAGCACATATGTTGTAACATGTTTTCTCGATAATAAAATATTGAAGGCTGAGCAACTGCAGCGGTGGTTTTCTCCCGACTTGGGTTTCCACCTAAAAATCCTGGTGTTCATGTGTGATGCTTTGTGTGATGGTTATTCTGTTCTTACTGCACATGTTTACTGCTGATTGAATATCTGATAAATAAATGATGGAATGGTTTAAGTGAAGATTTAATGACTTATCTAAATCTCTGTGTATACGCTAGTTTAATAAAGGGGATCCGCGTATATACGCACGTCTGGTTCAGGAAAGTAGCGTATGCCTTTTAGAAGAAGAAAAAAATGAAAGTTTTGATTATGCAGAAATACTGATTCACCCCCCCCTCTCAGTATTTTTCCCAACAATTGGTATCAGAGGAGGTCCTTGTGCAGAAGCTTGATCGCTTAAAGGAGATCCGTCGCAATGGGAAGTCAAGAAGGAGTAATGTCTATAAAGCCACCTCTATTCAATGGAAGCAATCTGATATTTTGGAAGGTACGAACAAAAGCATATCTGCAAAGTCTTGGTGCGGATGTATGGGCAATCGTGGAAGAAGGTTATCAATACCCGGCAAGTATTCCTACTGATGCAGCTGAAAGAAAGAAGTATGAAATCAATGCCAAAGCAGTGAATGTCTTATTGGGAAGCATGTCTGAATCAGAATTTGCTAAAGTAATGCAACTACATTCGGCAAAAGACATATGGGACAAAATCATTCTAAGCTATGAAGGAGACACAAAGGTAAAAAGTGCAAAACTCCAAACTCTTAGAATTGAATATGAAAATTTGAAGATGCATAGTGATGAAAGTGTTGCCAGTTTCTTTCTTCGTCTAGATGATATTGTAAATCGGATGAGAAATTTGGGTGAAACCATGGCTGATACTACTCTGGTGGAAAAGGTCTTGAGATCTTTGACTTCAAAATTTGACTCTAAAGTTTCTGCTATTGAAGAAAGGAAAGATCTGCAAACTCTTTCTGTTGTTCAATTACATGGTACTCTGACTGCTTTTGAAATGAGACAAGGAGGTCCTTCTCAAATAAGAGAAGCTGCTTTTAAGGCATCTACAAAAGGAAAGGAAAAGGAGGTTATCAAAGAATCCAGCTATGTATCCGATGAAGAAGAAGCAAATGTCGTGAGAAAGCTCCAACTAGGTACTGGAAGATTCAAAGGTAAGCTTCCCTTCAAATGTTTGAGTGTGGTAAAGTTGGTCATTATGCTGCAAAATGTCCTTATAAAAGAAAAGAAGTAGTAAGAAGGAATAAGAACCGATCTAGCTCTAAGAAAAGTTACTATGCTAATGAAGATAGTGATGAGTCATCTAATAGTGAGGAAGAATGTGAAGAAGATCTTAGACTTCTCATGGCATTTGAACAAAAAGAAGAACAGGATACTTTTATGGATGCTCTAGAGGAGAATGATTTTCTTGAAGAAAATAATCAACTCAAACTACGCTTAGAAGAAGAAAAGATAATCAGAGAGACCATTGAAAAACAGCTTGAAGAAGCAAAGAAACATATTGAAAAACTAGAATGTGAAGTGGTAAGTCAAAGAAAAGAAGTTGAGAAAGCAAAAACCTTGAATCTTAGATTTGCTAAAGGATCTGAAACCTTAGATGAGATCATCAAGGTACAACGTTCTCCTCTTATAAGGACAGGTCTTGGATATACCGGAGAATCTTCTCAAACTTCAGCACCAAACTATCTAAAAGCAGTTACAGGTGGTTTACATCATTCAGCCACTCAGCAAGAGAATAAAGGATTTCTACAGGGAAAGCAGGACCATCTCAATTCAAGGAACACTAACAGGGATAGCTTTCAAAGACACTACAACCAACGGGTAAATTCAAATAGAAGATTCCATGATCGCAGAAATTTCTACTTCAATGGGCAATGTTTCACGTGTCACAATTTTGGTCATAAAGCTATTCAATGTGTTGCATATAAAACCATCATGACACGAGAAGCAAGAAAGAAAAGGTTGGATACTGAACCAAAGAAGAATACCTATAACAATTTTTCTCCTCTTCAAAGTGAAGTTGAATGTACCTATTGCAATAACTTTGGCCATGAAGAATCTGAATGCAGGAACAAGAGCCAGCCCAAAGAACATGTTCCCTCAAGCTCTAAAGTGTGGAAGAAGAAAGAACAGTCGGTTGAAAATTGTGGGATAGCATTATTTGCAGAAGGTGAAGAAAATCAATGGTACATTGATAGTGGGTGCTCAAGACACATGACAGGTGACAAAAGCAAACTTCATACTTATAATGCTCTAGAAAAGGAAAAGAAAGTTACATTTGGAAATGATACTCCTGTTGTGATTAAAGGAAAAGGGTCAGTATTTCTAAAAGAAAAAGTGAAGGCTAAAGATGTCATGTATGTGGATGGATTAAGGCATAACCTGTTAAGTGTTAGTCAAATGTGTGATCAAGGAGCAGAAGTGGTCTTCAGTTCCAAAGAATGTGTGGTTCGTGATCTTGACACAGGTAAAATCATTATAAAAGGAAAAAGAAATCCAAGCAACCTGTATATTCTAAAGGGCATAGATCAATGTTACTTGAGCAAGTCCTCAGAAAATTGGCTGTGGCATAGAAGGCTGGGACATCTGAGTTTCTCTCAAATCAACAAAGCTAGCAGACTTCAAGCTGTTCGTGATCTTCCCAAGGTCAATCTTCCAGAAAGTACCATATGCAAATCTGGTCAATTTGGTAAGCAAACCAGAGTACGATTTAATGCCAAAGAAGGATCATCAAGTAAGCCTCTTGAACTCATTCATACTGATATATGTGGACCTATGAGAAAAAATTCATTACGTGGGGAAGAATACTATATCTTATTTATTGATGACTACTCTTAAATGTGTTGGATCGGGTTCATTAAACACAAAGATCAAGCACTTGAAAAATTTCAGAACTTCAAAGCTTTGGCAGAAAATGAATCAGATCTAAAAATCAAGTGTCTTAGATATGATCGAGGAGGAGAATATTCATCAAATGAATTCTTTGAATTTTGTGAACAACATGGCATTAAACGACAGTTCTCTGTAGCAGGCACTCCGCAACAAAATGGTGTAGCAGAAAGAATGAACAGAACAATTGTTCAAATGGCTAGAGCTATGCTTTCTGATTCTAATGTTCCTGACATGTTCTGGAGTGAAGCAGCACATACAGCAGTTAACATTCTCGATAAAGCTCATGTTCGGGTAAATAGTGACAAAACTCCATATGAACTCTGGTATGGCAATTCTCCCACTGTGAAGCATTTTAAGGTTTTTGGAAGTAAATGCTTTATCAAAAATAATGATGAAAAACTTGGCAAGTTTGAACCTAGATCAGATGAAGGGATATTTCTTGGTTACTCTTCGTCGAGCAAAGCTTTCACATGTTACAATAAAAGGCTTCGAAAGGTTGTTGAATGTATTGATGTTGTTATTGATGAGTCTCCTGCAGCTCCTAAAGAAGAAAAACAAACCGCAAATGAAGATGATGGCGACATATGGCCTTCTACATCAGATAGCAATGATATAGGCAGTGGATCCAATGAAGAACCTGAAGATGACCTATCTGAAAAAGCTCCATCCAGATATGTTCAAAAGAATCATCCTGAAACTCAAATTTTGGGTGACAAGGAATCTGGTGTACGAACAAGGAGAACTCTTATGGGATCTTCTAATCATTTGGCACTTCTATCCACAATTGAACCACACAATGTCGATGAAGCTAGCAAATATGAATGTTGGAGGCAAGCCATGGATGAAGAACTTGTTCAAATTGAGAAGAATGACACTTGGGATTTGGTTCCAAGGCCTCATGATAAAAATGTCATTGGAACTAAATGGATTTTCAAGAACAAGTTAAATGAGAATGGGGATGTTGTAAGAAACAAAGCTAGATTGGTTTGTAAAGGGTATACTCAACAAGAAGGTATAGACTTTGAAGAAACTTTTGCTCCTGTAGCTAGACTTGAAGCCATAAGAATGTTTCTTGCCTTTTCAAGTTATCAACAAATCAAAGTTTATCAAATGGATGTTAAATCTGCTTTTCTTAATGGTGATCTAGAAGAAGAAGTATATATAGAACAACCGGAAGGATTCATTTTGGGAAATGATGAAAATCTTGTTTGTAGACTTAAAAGGCTCTATATGGTCTCAAACAAGCTCCAAGGGCTTGGTATTATCATCTTGACAAATATCTTCATCAACAAGGATTTTCAAAAGGGTCTGCTGATAGCAACTTATACACAAAAGTTGAAAATGATAAACTATTGATTGTTGTTGTATATGTTGATGATATCATTTTTGGGAGTAACGAAGAATCTATGAGTCAGAAATTTGCTTCTGTCATGCAGCAAGAATTTGAAATGTCTTTGCTTGGGGAACTAACTTTATTTCTTGGCTTGCAAGTGCATCAATCTACAAATGGTATATTCCTATCACAAGAAAAATATCTTAAGCAAATTCTGAAGAAGTATGGCATGGAAGAATGCAAACCTGTAAGCACTCCAATGATAACCGGATGCAATCTCAGCTCTCATGATGATTCTCCCACGGTGAATCAACCAGATTACAGATCAATGATAGGAAGTCTACTTTATCTCACTGGGACTAGACCGGACATTATGCATGCAGTTGGGATTGTTGGACGATTCCAAGCTAATCCAAAAGAGTCTCACCTTCAGGCTGTGAAAAGAATTTTCAAATATCTACAAGGGACTCAAGACTTTGGTCTATGGTATCCAAAGAATGCTGATCTTACTCTTCATGCTTACACTGATGCAGATTGGGCTGGAAGTGTTGATGATCGGAAAAGCACTAGTGGTGGTGCGTTTTACATGGGGCCCCGGTTAGTATCTTGGTTCAGCAAGAAGAAAAATTCTATTGCCTTATCAACAGCTGAAGCAGAGTATGTAGCTGCCGCATCTTGTTGCACTCAACTCCTATGGATAATGCAAGCCTTGCAAGATTTTCAAATCAAATGTACAACTCCTATCTCCATTATGTGTGATAATACAAGTGCCATCAGTATTTCAAAGAATCCTATTATGCATTCGAAAACCAAGCACATTCCCATCAAATATCATTTCCTACGTGAACAAGTGCTTGAGCAAAGAGTTGGTTGGTTGCTGACAATTTTTGGTTGGATCAGCTCTCTTCAGCACAGCTGCAGTGCTGTTTGGTATCTCTGATACTGTTTGGTAGCTCTGATAGTGTTCCAGTTCTCATAATTCTGTTTCTAATGTTTTGATGAAGATGCCTTGATGATTTGTTGGTGGAAGTTTTCAGGATGCACAAACTAAGGGGGAGCCTTAGTCTCTGGAAATATTGCTTGCTTGCACAGATTCAGGGGGAGCATTAGCTTTGCTGAGTATAATGCAGTGTTGGCATTATGATGGTTCTGAAATATGTTCTCTTTCTTGAGGACTTTTTGATATTGGTTATGAAAAGTCATATTTGTATTTGTATGAAAAGGTCTGGGGGAGACCCATGTTGTAAAAATTGTAATATTCAGTCATGTAAGGACTTGTCATTTTTGTAAACCCACTTGGTTGGGTAGCTAAGTCAAAATTGTAAACCCACTTGGTTGGGTAGTTGAGTCTCATATGTAAATCCATGTGGATGGATAATTGATGTAAGTATGAGTCCTTGGTGATAGGAAGTTCATAGAGTCATGTACTTCATCGACAAATATGTTTGAAGATTCAAAGATGAACTCGAAGAGTTCGTCATCAAGACATATCGTATCCTCGGCAGAATGTTTCTTCCACATGAGGAGAAAAGGGGAGAGTGTTGGTTGTGTTGGCTTGGATCCGCCCTTCGCCCTTGATGTCAAAGGGGGAGAGTGACATGGTGTTTGAAAATGAAGAGAAGATAATGATGTCAGCCATTTGGGAGAGTGACATGGTATCTATCTGCTGTGGTAACCAACCACCATCATGGTTGCCATCAAGTCCAAAGGGGGAGATTGTTGGAAATATGATGCAGAGTGTTGTCCTTGATGGCAACCCACGAATGAAGATGAAGACATGCGACTGTTGACATGTGTTGTCCTTGATGGAAAACCACCTGATGAAGTTATGCTTGACTCGATGGACTTAGTAAATGATGTAAATCTGATATGATATAATGTTTGTTGACAATATAATGCTAAGTGTTGTCTTTGAAAGGCAACCTACCTGATGAAGATGATGACAACTTACTTGATGAAGTTGTGCTTGAGAGAATATGTTCCTGATGAAGAAAATATGATGTTTCTACAGTGTGTACAGAAGACTATGAAGAAAGGATTTCAGAATGTACTCAAAGTATGATGAAAAAGAGCATGTCTCTTGGTATACGCGTATTGGCCTAAGGGAAATCGCGTATACACGCGGAAAGGAACGTGCCAAGTCGCGTATGGGCAAAAGCGCTCAAAAAGTGCAAAACCAAGGTAGCAAATTCACCATGGTACCAATCAGTCATTGGGTAATTATCCGCCTAAATTGACCCGTCCAGAGACAGTTTCTAATGCAGTGGTATTGCTTTGATCCATGGTGAACAGTGTTTGGCCCATGGTATCGACAAAGGGTAATCATATAAAGGGTAATCACATATAAGGAGAAGAAATTCATTGTGCAAATCATGAGAAGGAAAACATTCCAGTTTGAATGAAATACTTTCCCAAGGCAGATCCTAACAGGCGGTTACACCTTAAAGACAACCGAATTAATACACCAATGTTGAAGAAGGGGATCTAGATCTGAAATGCACTTGTATTTACTAGATCTGCTTATGGAAGGCCTAGATCCGTGATGAGGCGAACATCTAGGCGAACATCTGTCTGAAGTGAAAGGGTAAATCTGAACTGAATATCTGATCTGAAGAAGTATGCTGCTCTGGAATAATTGAAGATCTATACGCTACTGTGACGCGGAGGAAGCGCGTATATACGCAGCTTCAGCGAAGAGAGCGTACGTTAACAAAATACATAACAACGAGGTGTCGCCTGTTTCTGTGACTCGTAAGCGCGTACATACGCAACATTCATGAAGGGAGAAAGAGCGTATAAAATAGGTTTACGAAGCCAAGGCAAGGAAATATCCGTATCCGTTCGCCGTTTTTCCCGATATCTCGTATCCGTGTTGACATGTATCTCATTGGCTAACATGGCTGAGCTTGGTGCTACGGGCAGTTCGGTATGGAAATATGATGAATTTTGGCCTACAAGTTGTGTTCTATTGAAGTGGTTGGATCCAGTGTGAAAATTGATGAAACGTGGTCCAAGGTGGTGCTGAGGGTTGTAGCCTTCAGTCAGGGGGTTGTAGCTCCCTTCCAGGAGAGGCTGGTAAACGAGATCGGGGGTTGGAGCTCCCTTCCAGGTGAGGCTGGTAAACGAGTCAGGGGGTCGTAGCTCCCTTCCAGGAGAGGCTGGTAAACGAGCGCAGGTGGGTGCCTGCGTGCTGGTCAAGTCTGCGCCAGCACATATGTTGTAAGATGTTTCTCTATAATAAAATATTGAAGGCTGAGCAACTGCAGCGGTGGTTTTCTCCCGATTTGGGTTTCCACCTAAAAATCCTGGTGTTCATGTGTGATGCTTTGTGTGATGGTTTATTCTGTTCTTACTGCACCTGTTTACTGCTTATTTGAATATCCGATGAATAAATGATGGAATGGTTTAAGTGAAGATTTAATGACATATCTAAATCTCTGTGTATACGCTAGTTTCATAAATGGGATCCGCGTATATACGCTGGTTTACTGAAGTAAAGTAGCGTATGGGTTTTAAGGAATGAAAAAGTAAAAGTTTGAATATGTAGTAAATACTGATTCACCCCCCTCTCGATGCTGTGAAGGAA
>JAXQQM020064345.1:0-58334 GCA_034641835.2 Pinus albicaulis
TCTGATACCACTGTAAGATTCCAAATAGTAAAATTTTTGATAGATATAGAACATCTTAGTGTTCTGATTTAAAACAACTTTTCATCAATAACAAGAATACAAACATGATCTAGAAATGAAGCCCTGTTATTTGTATTAGTAGCTGAAAGTAAAATACATGACCATACAATAAAACTAGAGTTCGTGGAGATGGCATGCTTGGCTGCTCATTAGAGCAAAAAACAAACAATGAAGCACAATCGTGGACCCTGGATGGATCCACCAACAAATGTCACCACGGGGTTTTCGTCTCGGGATCAAGCTAGAACTGGCCACGCCAAGTTCCCAAAAAATAAACTAGTTTTCACTTCTTATTGTTTGCATTGATGAAAACTAGACAAAATCAATTAAATTTAGCTACTATGATCAATCATAGGCAAAAAAATAAATATAATTGGTGTTGCGCCATCCCCAATTTTTTTTTTAAAATAACCCTACAACTACCCAAAGTTTAGTTTTGATGTGTTTAATGACTCCACCCGTCTTGGATGAACTTATGTTGTTGCACTTGTAATGTGAAATGACATTCACTATGACAAGGTACAAGCATTGGTATTGGACATTGAGTATACGGATGTACAAAGCATAGATGATCAAGATTTGGATGATGATTTGATTGTACACTATGGTATAACTATTTTTGGACCATTGAGACAATTTAGAACCTCGATGTTATGTATTTTGATTCAAAAATGTATTGCATTGAGTGCCATTGGATTCCTTTGGGTACCCTTACATTCCCTATTCATTAAAAACTTTTATATTGTTGGTGGGGGGGGAGGGGGGGGGGGGATCAACAAAACAATGTGGGGTGTCCAACGTCAAGCCACAACTCGTCCTCTAGGAACTAGACCAACCTGGAAACAGAGGGTGAAGTTAATCTCTCTCCAAATCATTCCCTAAGTCATATTATGGCTCCAACAACCATCGAGTCCATAACAGAGCAACTTCGAAACATCCAAATGAATATGGACATTCTTAGGGACCACAGGTATGAATATCACAATGAGATTGTGGCATACATAAATGATATTCAATACAGTCATAATGAAATTATGGAACAACTAGATAGCCTTCACACAACCACTATCACACAAATGACCACCTTCGCAATCTGGAAGTGTGGGTGGAACATATTGATTTTCATATGCACAATCATGCTGGTTATTTTACAACTCCCCCTGTACTCCCTCCCCACCCCCCTCCTTTATATGTTGATGTCAGTTCTAGTGTATTTTTGTTTTTTTCCCTAGTATGTTATGGCTACAAAGCCTGTCGGAAATAAAGAATGTAAATATTAATATATGGTATCCTCTGGTCCCCAATCTCAACAAGTCTGGTAGGAATGAGAGAAAGGGGAACGTTGAGACATATTTTGTAAGCATTGTTTTCTTGGAAACCTAATGAAAGTTTTTTGAACGACCAAAAAAAGAATAACAAATGCATCCTTGGAGGGGTGTACTGAGAAACAAAAAAAAAACAACTGGAAGCATTGCTACAACCATACATGGATGTGTTCCAGGAGCCTAAAGGGTTACCACCAAAGAGGGAAGTGGAGCATAAGATCCAACTTTTTCCTAACTCCCCATTGCCAAACGTTGGGCTATATATAAAGTCTATTATATAATCAAGTGAGGTGAAGAAACAATTGCAACAACTATGAGAACAACGTGTCACTTTACTGAGTACATCACCTTGTGGTCCATCGATGATCATTGTGCCAAAAAAGGATGGGACTTGGTGGATGTGTATTGATTATAGAGTGTTGAACAAATTCATGCTTAAGAACAATCAACCCCTACCAAAAATAAATGATCTACTGGACTAGTTGCAACAATCGAAATACTTCATCGAGCTGGAATTAAAATCTAGACATCACCATATTCGAGTCAGAGAAGAAGACACCTAGAATAATGCTTTCAAAACTAGGAAATGTTTATATGAGTGGTTAGTCATGCCATTTCACCAATGCAATGCACAAACTATGTTTATGAGTTTAATGAATGATATACCACACCCTTTTACAGATTCATTTGTTATTTTCTATTTGGATGATATACTAGTATACAATGCTAACTGGGAGGAGCACATCTCACATTTGACACAAGTGATGGAGACATTAAAGAACCACCAAATACTAGAAAATATTAAGAAGTGTGAATTTGCACAATGAGTCTTTAGTGTATCTGGGGTATGTGATAAGTGGAGGAGAGTTGAAAATATATCCTGCCAAGATGGATACCATCATGGAATGATTAATTCTTGCTAATTTTTTTGAGGTTAGGAGTTTGTAGGAGTAGAAAAATACCTGAGGAAGATCATAGTGTTGTTTTAAGAAGTAGTAACACCACTCCAAGCCATAATAACAAGTGGAAAGAGTTTTTAGTGGGGAAAGGATCAACAAAGGGCCTTTGAGGATGTATAAAAGAAGATTAGTCAAGAATTAGTTATGGAATTAGCAAACTTTATTTGAGTGGGCATGCCATGGGAGAAATCTTGATGTAGGTAGGAAGATTTATATGCTACCATTTTGAAGTATTTCATGGGCTAGTTCTTAGTTACCCTATCTATGACAAAGATCTCTATGCCTTAATGCAAGCAGTGAAAAAGTGGAAGAATTATTTGATGGGGAAGGATATAGTAATCCAAATGAATCACCAACCACTTTATCATCTTCTGGCCCAGAGTAAGGTACAATATACCAGACATTACAAGTGGATGGGTTGTTATAGGCCATTTTGTCACATCTAGTGAGTCGGCCTTCAAACTGGATCAATCAATATCCTTTTACATCTTTACATAATCATAGAAAAAATTCCTATGCATGACACTCTCATATACCAGAGTTTTTGCCGGTAAACACCTTGTTTCAGTAATTTTAAGGACCAATGCTCCCTGGCCTCCTATTGGATAGCGTTCACCTATAGGTTGCTCCACCGTGGCATGAATTAATCACCTGCAGGTTTCTCCACTGTGGCTTGAATTAATCACCTACAGGTTTCTCCCCTTTGCACCTATGTTGGCTCTAGAAATTCGAGGAAAGATAGAGAAATACTGGAAGCCTCTTTTTCTAGAAGCTTCCAGAATTTGTTACAACCATTTACCTCAAATAAAACATTCAGATCTTATCCTATCTTACCTTGGAGTTTCCATCCCTTATCCTTTGATCCCATCCTTCCATCAAGAGTGGATTTCAAGCCCTTGATTGGTAATTGGTTAAGAACTCCCAACTTACTCCCCTCACCTATATATTTGTGGCCATCCACAAGCTAGGGGTTGGCTTTTTGAGATATAATTCTACCCTTATGTTTTTGTTGTAGAGAGGTAACATTCCATGCATTGGGATAATTGGAGGTGCACTTTGTGACAAAGAAGGAACAAGTCAGCCTAGAGGAGCTCTTCTACAATATCAACATCTATTTATGGTTGTAACTCCTTCCAATTATATTAATGCAAATATTTCTTTGTTTCCTTATATGTGATGTTATTATTTCATGTATTTCGATACCATGTTGATCCATTGAATGAAGTAATTAGATGATGCTACATAGATTTCTTAGATAATTGGATTGTGTTGTTTGATTATGCAAGTTCTAGTTTTGGTGACATGAGCTAGGATTGGAGTATTCAAGCCAAGAGAGGAGCGAAAAATATGACAAATTACAGGTAAGCTTTGACCCATCATCAATTTACTTTAAGGAAAACAATAACTAAGTTTCCCTTATGTTTTTCTAGACTAAGCCACCCAGTCTAGGGAAGACACTTTTGTTTGGAGCCATAGATTCTATATAAAAAATTGTAGACTCCACTGGGTAAATGGGTATATTCCTTTGGTGATTTATTTGTCTTTAGTGTTTATTTCACCTATTCTTCGGACCTTCACTGTCATCTTTAGTCAAGAAAATACCTAAGAATCCATTTCATTGAGTCTCAATTGTAAAATTTGTGTGAAAACTCCCTTATTCTTTACCAATGCTCCCTCTGGTCTAGGGACAAAACATTGCACCTCTACAGAGCTCTCTCCGTGACTATGTTTCAAGGCACTGGTGCCTCTTTTTCACCTGCGTTGCTCCCTGTTCTTACATGAATTTTCCTTTGTATTGAATTTCTCTTTGATTAGCTTGCTTCCAACTTCCCTTCCTTGAGTCTTGAGTATCACGTGGTCCCTTTGAAGCCTCCATTTGGTTTGAATTTGTGTTTTATTGCCTTTGATAAGGATTTGTTAACATTTTCATTTGTTCTTATCATTAGGTTGCTTGCAAACCGATTTATTTATGTCATTGGTTGCTTGGATGAATTGTTGTTCTAGTCCTCAGTTTGAAAATTCATTTGAATTAGTGATTAAACTTGGCATATTAGTTTTTTTCATTTTTGAAAATTAAGAGAATTGAAAAGAAAAATCTTTACATTAGCATTTAGAGTTTTGTGTGTGCATTGAAATTGCAACAGTTGCATTGGAAAGGGATTTCATTTTGCACATGTGTTTGTTGCATATTGTTTTTTGCATACTCTTTGTCTCTTCCATTCATTAGATATATTTTCATTGAATGAGAAAGATTCCATTTCCTCATGTTAGTTTTCATTTTAGGATATTCAGGTGACATTCGCGGTGAGCCCCAAAATTGAAACTTAATCAAATAAAATAGTAAAATTTATTGAATCATCCTAAGGAGAATTTGTAACATTAACGCAAATGTTTAGAGCTCTAGCCTAGAGATGTGTTCCAGTGTAGTTAAACATAGGATTTGTCGTTGTTTGTCAATGTTACAATCTGGAGGTGATATCTCGTTCCACATATGTGAGTGTATATGATTGTTCTCCAATACATTTCGTATATTGGACGACGCTCCACACACATAGATTATATGGGAATGCTCTCATCGAACGGTTACACACTAGACAACACTACTATGGAATACACTCCCACATACTGTCGAGTATATTTTTGGATTCCCCTATAGGTTGTTATCTTCGCCATAGGTAACCGAGTCGACTGCCTTGTATATCGTGATACACCGAATACAACATTTGAGAGATTGGTTGTCGTATGTTAAGTCCTTGGTTTTCCAAGGTGTATATTACAATTCATGGTTGCTTGGTAATCCATTATGCCTAGATTATCCTCTTTTTTATTTATTTTTGTGTTAATTTCTAAAATTTATTACTCCAGCGTGGAAGAACAAAATCCCCCACCATGTCGTTCACGTAGAATGAAAAATAAGCCTCCTCTTCCACCAGAGGCTACTCCTGGCCATTATAAGAAGCATAAGAAGATTCAAACTATCGAATATGGAACTTTGGGAACCACTTCTGGTCCACCTCCTAATATTGATCAACTAGAATTATCTATCCCTTTGAGTTCTAGGCTCGAGAGCCAGTAAATTTGAAACAATTGAAACAAAAATCCCTGAAACCTTATTACCTAAGGTTATTGAACTTGACTTTCATAAGTTAGATACTTTGATTCCTAAGGTTTTGAACTTGAGGAGCCTCAACGATATTCCCCTGTTACTTCAGGACCTTCCCCTTCTCTTCCTTTGTCTTAGACAAAACATATATATCTTGGACCTGATGGTGAGCCTCTTCCATAAGAACTTGTGAGTATTGAAGAGATCCCACAAGAAGCGCCTAATCCCTCTACTCATGTACATTGGGAGGGGATCCATTTTTATCAAACTGATCCTCTTCCTCCTCTTTAGACTCCAAAACAAAATCCTTTGCCTGATTCTTTGGACTTATCCACAGATCTCTCGTGAGAATATTTGCTGGGATTGTTAACCATGACTGGATCTGATCCAACCTCTCAGCTTGTGTCCACCACTATGGTTGATACATCAAATGTTTCTTCCTCATATGTGTTTGAAACATCACCAGTAGCATATCTGTATGGTGGCCTATCCATCATAGTTGGTTATCAGTCTTTATCTGGTACCTTCTCTGGTGCAACTTCCAATCCTTGGACCTCCCCCATGTCATATAATTCAGGAGTTCCTTCTGGTACTTCTATTACGAATGCCACACAGTATGATCCTCCTCCTCCACCTACATATATGATTGAGCATCAAGATGGCCCTTATGTTAGTGGGCAAGGTTATCTTCAATAACCTAACTCTCCTTAAGTTGGGTACCCTCCATCTGGATCATAATTGCCTCCATCATCCCCTCCTGATTTGGCAAGGGGGAAACATGTTGTTGGTAGACCTCAAATTGGTAATCTGCCTTATTATATTCCTTCTTATCTTGGAATGGTTGCCAATGTTTGGAAACCTACTTTTTTCATTCAACCTGGTTCATTTTGGGACAAATTGTTGAATCCTCAACCTATGCCATCTTTGTCTCAAATTCCTATCAATCTATTTGTACCTCAAAAAGCTCAAATACATGTGAGCCAACCTTTATAGGTTTTTTTTGCATCACAAACTATTCTAAGGGTATCTAGTACCTCCCAAGTACCACTTACCTAACCTCTACAAGGTACCTTACAATCTCAACCGCTTGGACAAGGTGCTCCTCAGATTTCGTTAGGACAAAATGTGTATAGTATGGCACAGTCCTAATCGAATCCACCTTATGTCAGGATGATGCAAAATCCTTTGGGGAATCAATGTAGAGCTTATCACGGTATTCCTCAAGAGCCTTTTCAAGGCCAATACATCCAAACCTAACCATTCCAGCCTTTGCAGGGTTATCCTAGAGCTGTTCAGCAATGTTAAACGTATTTTGGTTACCAGAGTCCTCCTTATTCTGGTACCCAGGTTCCTCCTTATCAGAAACCTCATTATCTAGGGACACAAGTACCTATTTTTCACATGATTCCTTCTTATCCAGGCTATCCTTCACCGGGTTTCAACCGACAGTTACTTTTGTGGCGACTCTCGAATTTTCAAATTTAACTCGGCTTACAAATGATCACATCTCTCATTCGCCCTAGTGGCTGATAATTCCCACCAAATTTCCCTTCGATATCCCAAAATTCAGTGGGAATCCTGGTGTAGACCTGTCGACCCATGTCATGACATATCATCTGGGGTGTTTTTCTAACTCCCTTAACTATGGTTCCATATGATTACATCTTTTCCAAAGTACTCTTATAGGTACCACAACTAAATGGTACATTGAGTTACTTAGAGCTTCATTTCATTACCTCATTTCCTTGGCTACCACCTTCCTCACACATCTCCAACTACTCATTCAGTATGAAAGTGGAACAAAAATTCTCACCAACTTTAAACAATCTAAAGCCACTTGCATTTCATATCATATTCATGAGTGGCGATGTCATCGCTAATTGGTTAAAACTTTGTTCCAAATCAATTGTTGTTGGAATGGTTCATACAATCCCTATTTCCATCTATCACAGAGGATGTATCCAAAGGTGGAGTCGTGATGAAAGACCAAGTAATTTCTCGTGCTAATTTTTTGGACCTCAACTATACCTAATCTAGCATGCTCTATGAAAATATACCAGATGCTCTAAGACCTTTGAACATTGTTCCTTTTGCTACTATTAAAGAATCTCATGTTGTTGATGGAATCATTGGTTCTGTCAGCTCGCATACAATGAGTAAACCATCTGGTGCTGCTTTCACTATTTATGCCCAAAAATATTCATCCAATCCTCCTATGTATTCTTATTTCGATATAAATTTCATTTCATCTGATAAAGGCAAATCTCAATAGAAACCAGGAAGTAAGAATAAAGGGAAAGAAAAAAAGAAGAAAGTTTCTTCATCGTAGGATAAACAAACAAATTAGTCCTTTGATGAGAAATGAAAGCCTCACTACCCATGCTTGATTTACAATGAGGAGCACTTTACTCGTGACTGTCCTCCACTTTACTCGTGACTGTCAATTTTAGAAATCCTCCACTTCTCCCCACATGTTGACCAACCTATTTTCCAATAAGGAGACCCATATGGTTTCTTGAGACCCATCTTCCTCTAAATCGGTTTTATGCTTTCTTCCGAAAAGAATAAATATGATGTTATGATGGCTATTCGTAAAAAGGACTATGGAAATGTGAATCTCCTGAATAGTAAATCTACTAATCAACCTACCTGTTTGACATTACCTCCATCTGATTCTCCTCCTCCTTTTATTTATATGGATTTAACTACTAAGCCTCTGAAGGGTTTTGTTCATAATTTTTCTTTCAACCCTCGTGGCAGGGTTTCTCAAAAGTACAACGTAGTTGAGGACTTGGCTCAATCCCCATCAACTATGTTGACCCTTGAGGTGTTGCAAAATTGGTCTGCCCAGAAAAAGGCTTTGCTTTTAATTATCAGATGTGTGGATCCTTCAGATTCCAACCTTTTTGTCTTCAATCATGAGAAATATTTCCCTCGGCTTCTGGATAAATTGACCTTTATGATCTAGGTTGTCGTCTGTGGTAACAACATTCATCGTTCTAGTGTGAACAAGGGAGCCCTGAAATGTATCATGTCTATCTCTTGCTAGAAGAAAATTGGTTCTCCTCAACTGATTCAGTCATCCACTACATTGAAATATTTTGATGGAAGGAAATAAAAGCATTATGGTGTTTTTAATTCCTTACAAGTGGAATTAAGGTGCAAGATTGTATCTGTAGAAGTAGAATTTATCGACAGAACTCTTTCTTATAATCTTCTACTGGGTCGCACGTGGGTTTACGCCATGGGCATGGTCATTTTTGACTTATTTCCGTATGATCACATTTCCTCATAAATGCAGGATTGTGGCCATCGACTAACTCACCTTTTTCGTCTATGATTCCCATATTATTGGAAGTGTCCCTCTCATAGGGGAAGCCCTACGTTCTTATCAGCATGTTGGTGTTGGAATGTTGAAGGAATCCTCGCTCATGGGGACCTTTTTGCTTCTTCCTCCTCTTCCTTACAACTCATCCTTGGTTTCTTTTATCATCATGATATCATATTCTATTGTCCAAATTGATTCATGGATAATACTAAATGAAACTGACATCAACGGTTTTGGCCACTGAATGTCACTGCGCCTATTGAAATTGATGACGAATCTATCTATTCGTCTTGTACGGATCATACTTGATCGATTGGGTTGATTAATAATTGGGTTATGGCACGTCTTCTTATCGATTCTATCATATGTTTTCCACCGACAAGAGCATCATATAGATCATGATGCTAGACGATGCATTGTGGGACGATCATCACCATCTTTCCTCCTTAGCAGATTCCATTGAGGGTAATCTCAATGATGTTTATCTACCCAATTTTGACGAATCTTTTGCGAGTTTCGTTTATATTCACAAAGTCGATTCCAAAAATAATCTCTTAAATATAGAAGAGACGATACCTCTTGACATTTTTTTCAAACCATGTGTTGTCAAAAATCTACATATTGGTGCGTCTTTCTCTCCATCCGAGATGGAGACCTATAAAAACCTTTTTCAGGAATTTCGTGATGTATTTTCCCGTACCTATGAGGAGATTCCAGGTATTGACCCAAATATAATAGTGCATGAAATTAAAATGTATCTTGATGCTAAAATAGTTTGGCAACGCCTCTGTCCAGTCCATCCAAAGAAGGTTGCCACGATTGAGAGTGAACTTGAAAAAATCCTTCGTGCTAGTTTCATATACTACATTACTCTCACTGATTGAGTGTATAATGGCATCCCTATCATGAATAAATAGGGGATTACCCGAGTATGCATCAATTATCAGGATGTTCATCGTTCTTGTCTCAAGGACAACTACCTGACCCCGTTCATCGACCACATTGTTGATGACTGTGCCGATTGTGAAATCTATTTGTTCATGGATGGTTTCTCTGGACATAATCAAATCAACATTCTTCTAGTGTACCAACCTGATACTGCATTTATTTTTCCTTGGGTACATTTTCCTACCGGAAACTCCCATTTGGTCTGAAGAATTCTTGGGCCACATTTCAACGTGCCATGGATTATGCTTTTCATGATATTAAATACATCATGCAACCCTATTTGGACTATCTCCCTGCTCATTCTAAGTGTTGGGTTGATCATCTGATGCATCTTAGGGCCATTTACCTATGCTGTAGATATTATAATATTTGATTGAATCCACACAAATGTGTTTTTTTGCGTTAGGTCTAGATGACTTCTAGGTTTTTTTTTTTAAATTTTGAAATAAGGAATTCAGATTGATCCTCTGAAAGTACAGGAAATCATTGACCTTCATGCACCTTCTTCACTCGTTCAACTTCAACGACTTCAAGGGAAAGCTAACTTTCTGTGACGGTTTGTCCCTAATTATGTTGAGTTGACTAAAGGATTCACTCACCTGCTTAAGAAAGGGGTTCCCTTCCATTGGGACGATGTGGCTCAGAAATCGTTTGATGCCCTGAAAGATGTATTGGTTCAGGCATCTCTATTGTACCCCCCCTGATTACCAGAGCGATTATTTCCTCTACCTTGCTGCTACCATCTCTACTATAACAATGGTATTATTCCAAGAGGACCATGTTGGGACAGAACAACCCAGATATTACTTGAGTTGGAATCTCAATAATACTGAAATCAAGTACATTCATGTGGAATAGTTGGCTTTGGCAGCCGTTCAAGCTGTCCAAAGGTTTCACCATTACATCTTGCTCTGGAAAAATATGGTTGTCTCAAATTGCAACCCTATGACATACATTTTGTCACGTAAATTTATATGGGGAAAACACTCTAAATGGATCGTCATCCTATAAGATTTTGACCTAGAATTAATCAAATCCAAGTCAAATAAATCCTTGGCTTTCACTGAGCTTATGTGAAACCTTCCTTCCCCTTATTTTTAATCGACATCTGACGATTCTATCCCTAACGAGTTGTTATTTATGATTTTGTCATCTGACCCGTGGTATGGAGACATTATGATTTATCTCCAAACCCAGACTTCCTAGTCTGATACCTTTCGCTCTGAGCAGTGACGTATCCAATACTAAGCCAAATATTATTTTATCATTTGCGGCACTCTTCATCGAAGTGGTATCAATACGATTCTACGTAGGAGCCTCATGCATGAGGAGGCTAAGAAAGTCTTTAATGAATGCCATTAAGGGGCATGTGGAGATAATTTATATAGATATGCTACCGCGCAAAAGATCTTATGCACTGGTTACTTATGGCCCACTATTTTTTGAGACTATATTCGCGTCGTCCAGAAGTGTCATGCATGCCAAATTTATGATCGTAAGACCCGTGTTGCACCTGCTCCATTGCATCCCGTTATCCTTGTTGGAACATTTTCGAAGCGGTGTATCATTTTTCTGATATGTAACCCTCAGTCGGCCGAGGGGCATGGTTATATTATTGTTGCGGTATATTATTTTCCAAATGGGTCGAGGAAATTCCTAAATATAACAACACCGGCGAAACGAATGCATATTTATTTTTCAAGCACGTCATCGCATGGTTTGGAGTTCCGAAATCCATAGTGATGGATCACGGAAAGCATTTCTGGAATCATATGATGACCAAACTAACTTCCAAGCTGGGACTTTCCCAGGAAAGTTCCACTCCCTACTATCCTCAAGCAAAGGGATAGTTTGAAGCTATTAAATTTTTTCTTAAAACTATGCTTCAACGTATGATATGGTTCCACCAATCGAACAAACATTTTCTTATCTACACTTCCTTGTGGGCTTACCGAACCTCAGTGAGCAATTCTACTGGATTTACACCCTTTTAGTTGGTTTATGGTCTGGAAACGATCCTCCCAATCAAATGTGAGATTCCATTTCTAAAACTAGCCATCGAACTTCTTCCTGCTAGTTATGTAGAAGAGGGACGTATTTTACATCTAAATCATTTATATGAGACTCAGTGTGATGCCGATATATCTAATGAAGCTCATAAAAAATGTGTCAAGGTGCAATACGAAAAAAGTGTCAAGCCTGGTATCTTCATAGAAGGAGACCTTGTTCTTTTATATGACCAACATGCTGATCATTTAGGTACAGGAAATTTCTAACCAATGTGGTTAAGCCCCTATATTGTTAATCGTCTCCTTGCAAAAGGAGCCTACAAGTTAGTTGATTTCGATGGAGTCCCTTTGTGCAGCCTAGGAATGGATTGTACCTCAAAAAATACAATGCTTGATCTCATGCATAGTACACTATGTACATATTGTTTATAGGTGTGTTGAGTGTGTTTGCAGTGTGTCTCTTCAAAGTTTCCTACGATTTTTGTTGATCCTTTTACGTTTTCTTTGCGAATTTCAGCATCCCTTGAACCATACATCAGTTATGTTGATGGTGCTAGTTGTAGTACACAAAATATATACTCCGAAACATAGGTTATATTGCTCCACATGGCGATTTAGTGAGTCTGCGAGGGATTTGTATTGGTCGCTCTACCAATAATATCGTTGAGTATAACGTAGTGGTCAAGCTATTGTCTGATTCTATCACACATGGTATCCGTCGTTTAGTCATCAGACTTGACTCACAACTTGTGGTACTACAATTAGCCAATGTTTATTCAGGTATAATTCCCACCAAATTATGCATGTTTCTAAGGGTTCGCCTTCTAGAAAGAAATTTAGATTTCATCCGATATGAACATATTTCTGTAAATCTAAATACACTCGTAGATGTGATAGTTAATCATGTTTTAGATGTTGGGTGTGTGTTATATTATTTCCACGATTAGAAGCAGGGGTGAAGTGGGGGGCGGTAGCCACCCTACACGGGGTCTAGGAAAGCACCCCTGGAAAAAAAAATTGGACCCTATGTTAGGTGGGCTGACATGCCTATGGTTTTATGCGTGAGTTTGCACATGGTTTTGGGCATGGTGGTTTTCTGCTCCTAGTATTTTGTAGATCCGGTCAAGGGATCTACAATTATGTTCTAATCCAGGGTTAATGGATTGGGGTTTATGAATGCTTCGACATGTATATATATGTGTTGTAACACTAAAAGAAATATAATGAAAAATCAAGCTGGTAGTTCCGTTTTAGGATCTAGGGGAAAATATCTGTGTATATTTGTTTTATGTTTTATGCTCTTTCTATTTTTTATTTTCTATTTTTAAGAATTCGTTTGCAAATAATTTCTGTACAGTGATAAAACCTACATTTGCTATTAGATTTGTTTCTGCTTCAAGGGGACACCTTTGCTGTTGAGGGGTTTTTTTCTTGGGCCTGTGGTAGACCCTGTTCATTGGGATATCTGCGGGATAGATTCTTGCAGTGAAAGAAGATGGCGAGTAGTGGAAAGATAGAGATCAATAAATTTAATGGTCAGAGTTTTGAGTTGTGGGAGCTCAAGATGGAGGATCTACTGGTGTATAAATATTAGTGGATCATGGTAGATCCAGGTACTAAACCAACAACAATGTCAGATGAAGATTGGGAGAAGTTGGATCGGAAGGCAAAGAGCACAATACAGTTGTGTATCTTAGATTCGATATTGTTGAATGTATTCGGGGAAGCTACGATGAAGACTTTGTGGTTCAAGTTAGGGACATTGTACCAATATAAGTCTCCGGTGAATAAATTTTTCCTGCGGAAAAAGCTGTATAACCCGAGGATGAAGGATGTAGACTTCATGACAGAGCATCTGAATGCCTTCAATAATGTGGTAAGTCATTTGTCATATGTTGATATTAAAATTTGAAATGAATATAAGTGTATCAGTTTGTTGTGTTCTCTACCATATTTGTGGGATAGTCTGGTTATTGCAATAGGTAGCAATACAACTACCTTGAATTTTGATGAAATTGTCTTAGCCTTGTTATCGGAGGAAATGAGACGGAAAGATATGGAGGGCTAGAATGGAGATGCCTTATTTGTACGTGGAAGGTCCCAAAACATAGAAAAAAATAATTTTTCGAGTGGGAGATCTAAATCTCCAGGAAATCATGTAAAGGTGTGCTAAAAATGCGTAAAGGAAGGGCACTTCAAAAAGGACTGTAGATCTAAATCTCCTAAGAAAGGAAAGGGATCTGATGATGCTCCTTCTGTAGAGGCGAAAACCATCTTAGATGAAGGTGGGGATATTTATTTGGCTTCTTCCTCAAATAAACACGTAGATCATGAGGCACGGTTGATTGACTCAGGTGCATCCTTTCACTTCACTCCCCGTAGGGAGTGGTTCTATGAGTATGAGAAGTATGGTGGTGGTGATGTCTTCTTAAGGGATGATAGGAAGTCCAGAATTTCCGGATGCAGAAGAATCAAGTTGAAGCTGCAAGGTGGAAGGATTAGAACACTTCTTGGTGTTCTACATATTCCTACATTGGCCAAAAATCTGATTTCTGTAAGCAAGATGGATGATGTAGGTGTAAAAATATTGTTCGAGAAAGATACCTGTAAGAGGGTTCACAGAGCACTGGCATTGATGCGGGGATTTCATATTGTAAATCTGTATAAGCTTCTGGGTAGCATTTTTATTGATGGGTGCAATAGTTATGTGGTTCCTAAAAATGGAGTAGAAATCCTAGCGTCGGTCTATGGAGAAAATACCATGCTATGGCATCAAAGGCTTGGGTATATTGGAGAGAAGGGCCTTTGAATACTGCATGGTAATGGGATGGTAGAAGGTATGTATAATTGATCTCTAGATTTTGATTTATGTGAACATTGTGTATATTGGAAGTAGAATCAAGTGAGTTATCCTTCTGGTGCTAAGAGGATGAACAAGATATTAGAGCTTGTGCACAGTGATGTGTTTGGACTTGTGTTGGTTCCATAACTGGGTAAGTTTGTGTACTATGTTTTGTTTATAGATGACTTCTCAAGGAATACATGGATATATTTCTTGAGGAAGTAATCTGAAGTCTTTGACATACTTAAATTCTGGTGGAAAACCAGATAGAGAAGAAGATAAAGGTGTTGAGGAAAGATAATGGTGGATATTTCTACAAGAAGGAATTTGAAGAGTTATGTAACAAGTGTGGTATAACACGACCGAAGACTACTCCATACACACCTCAGAAAAACAGAGTTGCAGAAAGAATAAAAAGAACGTTGGTGGAAAAGGCAAGAAGCATGCTCAATTCTAGGAATAGGTAGTGGAGATTGCATGTTACCTGGTTAACAGATCACCTTCATTAGCATTGGAGGATAAGACTCCACATGAGGTATGGACTGGTAAGAAACCCTCTCTTTCACATCTGAGGGTATTTGGATGTGATGCATATGTACATGTTCCAAAGGAGAAAAGGACAAAGTTGGATAACAAATCTGAAAAGTGCATCTTTATTGGGTATAAGGATGGTTTAAAAGGTTACAAGCTTTGGAACCCAGAAACAAGGAAGGTTGTGTGCAGCTGAGATGTGGTGTTTAGAGGGGTGAAATATGTTTTTAAACATAAAGCACTACCAAAGGAACCTGAGCAGATAGAGTTTGAGCTAAAGGAGGAAGACTCAGACTCTACAATAGAACAAGATTAAGAAGAGGAAGAGCCACATACTCCAGTTTTGAGAATATCAGTTCGAGAAAGAAAGCGACCAGAAAGGTATAGTCCATCTGATTTTTGTTCAAATTTTTCTTTAACTATCATTGATGATGATCCCATAATTTTCAGGGAAGCAATGGATTCAGAGGATGGAAAACTCTGGAAGGAGGCCATGGTTGATGAAATGGCATACTTGCACAAAAATGAGGCATGGGTGTTTATATTCAACAAGATGATGAGCTTAGTGAAAAGAGTCGCCTTCACTAAGTGGGCCCGCATGCTATTTTTGGCGCAAGTCTATTTTTAGACTATGTCTATTTTTAAACATGATGATCATATTTCAGAAGTTGCAGGATGCTATTTGACGATGGTTGATCAAGTTGGAAAAATAGATGAAATTCTATTTTTAGAATATTGGGCGAAGTCTATTTATAGATTGTCAATCTAAAAATAGATGCATGTCAATTATTATTAGCTCTTAATAATAATCAGACTCTAAACAAGAACTTATTCTCTTGGAGCACTTTGTTTCAGTGTACAGATGTGGCACATCAGTGGAATGAGGGAATTATGCAATTCCCAAGGGTTTACTAGAGCTAATGCATGGAGGACTCAGTTAGAACTCAAGTGGTAGAGTTATGACACAATTGGAAGAAGTAGTTATGGAGTTGTATTTAGTTTAACTCAATAAGACTCAGTTGAGCTAGTTGTATCTAGTCTAACTGATTGATACACTAGTGAGAGTGGAGTGAATTAATTAGTTAATTAATTCACAAATAATAACTCATTAATCAACTGAACAATACAGCAGTTAACTACAGTGCATGGTAGTTTCAATGATCAGTGGAGAGATAGGTGAAAGGGCAAGATAGACTATCTGTTGTGATTATAGTGATGCATTGATTTCATCACACACACATTGGAGTTGCCAATGAGGATTGCGTAGTCAAGGATGGAGTAATTCAAATTCATTCAGAGCTATTCTTCAGCAGAGATTGCACAGTGGAGGTAGGCTAGCAGGTGGCAAAGATCGGTGCATGGATTTGCAAGATTGGGCCTAATTAGTGCATGATGATTGTACTGTACTGAGAGCTTGTGATAAGCTTTGTATGTTTGTATGAGATTTTCATATGATCTCCATGTTACGTAATATATAGTTGGGGTTTTCAGCTTCAGGCTTTCCCGTTAAAAACTGTGTTATGTGCGATTGAATATTTTTGTTTATGCTTCACATGTGCGTGCAATTAATTTTTCCGCAAAATATTAACAAGTGGAATAGATTCAGTATCTTGCATAAAGTTAAATAGTGTGAGATCAGGTGGATCTTGGACATATGCATGCTTAGTGCATATAATTTCTACATGGTATCAAAGCATTTTTGATTGAAGATTGCAATTGTGAAGTGAGTTTGTGCTGGTGGACAATTCAAATTTTCTATAGAAGATTCTTGGTGCAGAAATCAAGTATACATTCAACGGGTTGAGATTGGAGCATGCCCTTGATGGGAGCTCGAATTACATGGCCTGGAAGGACAGGATGGAGGTAGTGCTAGAGGATAATGGGTTTAAGGAGTTCATCGATAGTGATGTTCCTAAGCCGGGATCTAGCAATGCTGCATTACTTGATGCATGGCAAAAGAAGACTGCAAAGACGAGGAGGATTCTGTTGGAAGGTGTGAAGGACCATATTGTGTCCAACCTTCATGGGAAAGCCACTCCATTCTTAATGTGGAAGGATTTGACATATTTTTTCCAAATCAGAAGTGACCAGAGGAAGTTGGCGCTTAAAGACAAGCTCATAAAAATAAAAATGGAGAAAGGCGACAGTATTCCAAAATACCTCATGAAGTTTTTCCATTGCAAGGATGAACTGGGAAGTGTGGGGGTTACTATTGATGAAGAATACTTGGTGAGCTTGGCTCTCCTTGGGCTTCCAAAGAGTTGGCATAGCTACGAAGACTCTGTCAATGGACGGGAGAAACTGTCAAGATGGGAGCGACTTTGGTCAGATCTTGTGCAGGAGGAGATAAGGTGGGGTACCAGGGATGGATCTTCATCGAAGAATGAAGATGTAAAGAATTGCGCTTTGGCTACCAAATCAAGGAAAGGGAAGGGGAAGAAATCTTCTTCAAAATCCGGTGCTAAAGGCAAGAAGCAGGACTTGTCCAAAGTGAAGTGTTTTCACTGTCATGAGCATGGACATTTCTCCACTAACTGTCCACAGAAGAAGAAGAATAAGCAGGCTGCTGGATTTGCAGCTGGAGAGGCCTTAGCCTCACAATTTGAGCTAGATTTTTCCTTGATCACATGCTTAGTTTCAAGTTGCATGGGATCGGTGTGGTATCTTGATAGTGGTGCGTCTTTCCATATGACGGGAGACAAAGAGTTGTTTATTGACTTGGAGGAGAAGGACCTCCAGATGCATATAGAGATGGGTGACGATGTTCGGTACAGTGCGACTGGCATTGGGACCATTACCTTTGAGAGGTAGTCCAGTAATCCATTCTTGTTGAAGAATGTTATGCATGTTCTAGGTCTGAAGAAGAACTTGGTCTCAGTCGCAATGCTGGAAGACATAGTTTATGATGTTGTTTTCAGTGAGGGAAAAGCCTTCCTTCGACATAAAACAACGGTTCAAACCAAGAAGATATGGGTTCAAATTAAGAACCTCTACAAGCTGGAGGTAGATGGCTGTGTTGCAATGTTGGGCAAAGCAGAAGAAGTGGTGAGACGGGATGAGGGCTAATTATATCACAGGAGATTGGGCCATCTTCACCATGACGCTTTGAAGATTTTGCAGCAAATTTCTACTGGACTTCTCAAGGGTACTCTTGCGCAGTCAGATCAATGCAAAGGATGTACAATGGGTAAGTTTGTGGAGACCACCTTTCATGAGAAGGATAATTGTGCTTTGGTGATCCTGGAGAGAATTCACACAAACATGTGTGGACCATTATCGGTTGCTTCAACAACAAAACACAGGTATTATGTGATATTTGTTGATGACTATTCTCGTAGATGTTGGATCTTCTTCATGCAGAAGAAAAGTGAAATGTTCTCAAAGTTCTGTGAGTTCAAGGCATTGGTGGAGAAGGAGTCGGGGAAGCAAGTGAAAGCTCTACGGAGCGATAATGGTGGTGAATACATCCCGGGCGAATTCAAAGACTTCTGTAGCAAAGAAGGATTTCGAAGAGAACTCATAGCGCCTCATAACCCACAGCAGAATTGGGTCGCAGAGAGAAAGAATAGAACGATCGTGGGTGTTGCACGAGCGATGCTGCATGACCAGGGCCTACCGATGCACTTGTGGGCGGAAGCATGCGACACTGTTGTTTATGTGCACAACCATTGTCCTCATAGAGTACTTGGCATGAGTACACCCGAAGAAGCTTTTATTGGTAAGAAGCCTGATATTTCTCATTTGAAGATTTTTGGCTCACCTGTTTACATTCATGTGACGAAGGACACTAGGAAGAAGCTGGAGCCGACTGCAGAAGTGGGATATTTTTGGGGTACACAGAAACACCCCATAACTATCGTGTGTATTTTCCAAACAGTCAGATGACTGTTATGCGACGGGATATAAAATTCAATGAGGTGAAAGCCATGAAGTTGTCGCTTGAGAGGGAGCTACACTTGCATGCGGAGGAGGAACTTCTTGTTCCCAAAGATGGCGTCTGGATGTGGATCAGCCACAGGAGGAGATTCATGGAGTGGAGGAGTCCACTCATGTAGAACCAAACATCAGAAAAGGCAGAAAGCGTACCACAGAAGCTGAGAGACTGAAGGTGGATGCGGCACAGAATGTAGGATTTCCTACATCATAGCGCAGACAGAGACAGTCACCTGACCGATATACTGGATACATGGCTCTTATGAGCAAGTGTATCGTGATAGAGCCATCTTCTTTCGAAGAAGCAGTGCAGGAGCCCACATGGGTAGATGCCAAGGTGGAGAAGTATGACTCCATTGTCAGAAACAGTGCTTGGGAGACTGTTCCAAGGCCAGTGGGAAAATCAATTGTAGGATCAAGATGGATCGACAAGGTAAAGCAAGCTGTTGATGGGAGTTGTGAGAAGTATAAGGCAATATTTGTTGCCCGGGGCTTCTCACAGATTGAGGGGATTGAATATGAAGAAACCTTTGCACCTGTTGCACAGTATTATTCCATATGGACCATCCTTGCTCTCTCAGCGCAGATGGGTTGGCACATTCATCAGATGGATGTGACGACTGAGTTCCTTAATGGGATCATTGAGGAAGAGGTGTACATTGAGCAGCCTGAAGGATTTGAGATCTTCAGCAACGAGTCACATGTGTGCAGGCTCAAAATAGCATTTTATGGGCTGAAACAAGCACCCCGTGCTTGGTACACTCGGATCGACAACTATTTCACTAGACTTGGCTTCACCAAGAGTGAGGCGGATGAAAACCTGTACCATATTGTGGTGGAGGGTAAGCTTTTAATCATTGTAATTTATGTTGATGATTTAATACTAATAGGTGATGAGCAGTTGATACACTCATGCAAGGCAGATCTTGCAAAGGAGTTTGAGATGAAGGATTTGGGCCTCCTTCATTATTTCCTTGGATTGGAAATATGGCAGTGGGAAGGTGAACTGTTTGTGTCTCAAGGCAAGTATGCTCAGGAGATACTGGAGAAGTTTCACATGGAAGGCTGCAAGCCTATCGACACTCCTCTTCCAGGAATTTGGAAGAAAGAGGATGCTACATCGACAGAGGTAGTGGATGGCACTGTTTATCAACAGTTGGTGGGTTTGCTCATGTATTTAGTCAATACAAGACCGGACATATGCTATGCGGTGAACCAGCTTTCACAAGCGATGGTTAAGCCTACCAAGCTCTTTTGGAAGGCGGGCAAGCATGTACTGAGATATCTCAGGGGCACATCTGAGTATGGCTTCATGAATGCAGATTGGGCAAGAAGCCCAACAGACAAAAAGAGCACATCAGGGGGGATTTTCAGCATCGGATGTACGATAGTTTCTTGGTACAACAGGAAACAAAGAGCCGTGGCACTCAGTTCAGTGGAAGAAGAATACATGGCAGCAAGTTTAGCTGCATGTGAGGCTATCTGGATGAGGAAGATTCTGGTTGGTTTGTTCGGTTCACATTTAGATCCCACGGTGATTCGTTGTGATAATTAGAGTTGCATTGAACTCTCAGTTAATCCAGTGTTTCATGATAGATCTAAACATATTGATATCTGGTATTATCATATCAGAGATTGTGTGCAGCGGAAGATCATGTTGCTTCAGTACATTCCTACGGAGAACCACGATGCAGATATTCTGACGAAGGCGCTCACCAGGAGAAAATTCGAATACCATAGAGGCAGGATCGGGGTGAAGGATAATCCTTATATTTTTGAGAGGGAGTGTTGAGATTCAACAAGATGAGGAGCTTAGTGAAAAGAGTCACCTTCATTAAGTGGGCCAGCAGGCTATTTTTGGTGCTAGTCTATTTTTAGCTATGTCTATTTTTAGACATGATGATCATATTTCAGAAGTTACAGGATGTTATTTGTGGATGGTTGATCAAGTTGGAAAAATAGATGAAATTATATTTTTAGAATATTAGGCGAAGTCTATTTATAGATCGTCAATCTAAAAATAGATGCATGTCGATTATTATTAGCTCTTAATAATAATCAGACTCTAAACAACAACTTATTCTCTTGGAGAACTTCAGTTCAGTGCACAGATGTGGCACACCAACTGACAGAAGGAATTATGATATTCCTAAGGGTTTACTGGAGCTATTGCATGGAGGACTCAATTAGAACTCAAGTGGCATAGTTATGACATAGTTGGAAGAAGTAGTTATGGAGTTGTATTTAGTTTAACTCAGTTAGACTCAGTTGAGCTAGTTGTATCTAGTCTAATTGATTGGTACACTAGTGAGAGTGGAGTGAATTAATTAGTTAATTAATTCACAAATAATAACTCATTAATCAAATGAACAATACAACAATTAACTATAGTGCATGGCAGTTTCAGTGGAGACCAGTGGAGAGATAGGTGAAAGGGCAAGATAGACTATCTGTTGTGACTATAGTGATGCATTGATTGCATCACACACACATCGGAGTTGCCAATGAGGATTGCGCATTCAAGGATGGAGTAATTCGAATTCATTCAGAGCTATTCTTCAGCAGAGATGTCACAGTGGAGGCAAGCTAGTAGGTGGCAAAGATCGGTGCATGGATTTGCAAGATTGGGCCTGATTAGTGTATGACGATTGTACTGTACTGAGAGCTTGTGATAAGCTTTGTATGTTTGTATGAGATTTTCATATGACCTCCATGTTACATAATATATAGTTGGGGTTTTCAGCTTCAGGCTTTCCCGTTAAACCGTGTTATGTGCGATTGAATATTTTTGTTTATGCTTCACATGTGTGTGCAATTAATTTTTCCACAAAAGATTAACAAGTGGAATAGATTCAGTATCTTGCATAAAGTTAAATAGTGTGAGATCAGGTGGATCTTGGACATATGCATGCTTAGTGCATATAATTCATACAATGGGACCTAGTGGAGTTGTTGGCTGGAAGGAATCCCATTGGGAGAAAATGGGTGTTTAAGAAGAAAAAAATGCAGAAGGCAAGGTGGATAAATACAAATCTCAGTTGGTAGAAAAAGGTTATTCCCAGGTGTCGGGAATTGATTTTGGTGATATTTTTTCTCCGGTTGCCAAGGTCACTTCTATTAGATTAATTTTATTTGTTTTTGTTGCTTTGGATTTTGAGGTAGACCAGATGGATGTGAAGACAACATTTCTTCACGAGGATCTAGAAGAGGAGATCTACATGAAGCAACATGAAGGATTTGTGGTGAAGGGTAAGAAAGAACTAGTATGCAGGTTAAAAAATTCTTTGTATGTATTAAAACAGTCACCAAGGATGTGGTATTAGAATTTTTATACATATATACAAGGACTTGGCTTCACCAGAAGTAGAGAGGATCATTGTGTGTAAATTAATTGGTGATTGTGTTATTTATTTGGTCTTGTATGTGGATGATATGTTGATGGTTGGAAATGACAAAGAAATTATTCAGGATTTGAAGACCCAATTATTCTCCAAATTCGACATGAAGAATATTAGTGTTGAAAAATATATTTTGGGCATGGAAATTAAGAGAGATTGAGCAAAGAGGAAGCTCCAGTTAAACTAGAGGAAGTATGTTGAGATAGTACTGCAGAGGTTCAATATGCAGGATAGAAAACTAGTGAAGGTTCCTATTCTTGTAGGTTTAAAACTATCTAATGAACAGTGTCCCAGGACACAAAAAGAAGAGGAGGATATGCCATGTGCTCCATATGCAAGTGCAATGGGTAGCCTGATGTATGCAACAGTATGTACTAGAGAAGACATTGAACATGAAATGGGAGTATTGAGTAGGTTTATGTCAAAACCAGGAAAGGATCATTGGACAACAGTGAAGAGGGTTTTCATATATTTGCATGGCACTAGTGATTATGGTTTGTGCTACCAAGGAAGACTAGGACTGGGCAGTGTTTTGGACATCCGTAGGTTTATTGATGTAGACTAGGCGGGAGATTTGGATCAAAGAAGATCTACAAGTGGGTATGTGTTTATCCTATTTGGAGGTGCAATCAGTTGGATGAGTAAAATATAGTATGTAGTGGCTCTCTCAACTACGGAGGCAGAATACATGACAACCACTCAAGCAAAAAAGGAATCATTTTGGTTGCAAATATTGTGTTCAAGTATGGGGTTGGTGCAACGAGCTATAAGGATAGACTGTAATACCCAAAGTGAATTTTTCTTAGTTAAAAACCCTACTTATCATTCAAAGACAAAGCACATTGGTGTTCAGTATCACTTTGTGAGAGATATGGTTGAGGATAAAAAGGTGTTGCTGGTAAAGGTGTTACTGGTAAAGGTGGACACTTTGAAGAATGTTGCAGATGCGTTGACGAAGTCTGTGAGCACTCAGAAGTTCTCTTGGTGTAGAAAAAAAATGGGTGTTGCAAGGTTGTACCAATGACTAAGCTCTCCTGTGGCCCCTTGTGGAAATAAAACAACAAGTGGGAGAACATTGGGTATGTATTATATTCTTTCCACGAATAGAAGCAGATGCGAAGTAGGGGGTGGTACCCGCACTTCGCTTGCGCTGAGCACAACAAGTGGGTTTGGAGGGGGGTTGTAGCTCCCCTGCATGGGGTCTGGGGTAGCACCCTGGGAAATTTTTTTGGACCCTATATTAGTTGGGCGGACCCGGCTATGGTTTTGTGCATGTGCTTGCACATGGTTTTGGGCCTGATGGTTTTTTGCTCCTGGTATTTTGTAGATCTGGTCAAGGGAACTACAGTTATGTTCTAATCCGGGGTTAATGGATTGGGGTTTATAAATGCTTCGACATGTATATATATGTGTTGTAACACTAAAAAGAATATAACGAAAAATCAAGCTAGTAGTCTCAGTTTGGGATCCAAGGGAAAATATCTGTGTATATCTATTTTATGTTTTATGCTCTTGCTATTGTTTATTTTATATTTTTAAGAATTCGTTTGCAGATAATTTTTTTATAGGGTTAAAACCTACATTGGATAGACATTTGCAACGAATGTAAACAAATTTTAGCACACATCACATCAATTTAAAACAACAATAGAAACATAGAAACAATGAAGATAGATAGATAGATCGAGATATATATATATATATATATATATATATATATATATATATATATATATATATATATATATATATATATATATATATATATATATATATATATATATATATATATATATATATATATATAAAGTTTTGGTTTTACAAAATTTGTGTTCGATACACTGATGCCCACACGACCTACATCGAAAAATATATGCATACATGACTATGAACCTAAATAGTGCTCATGATAATCTATTATTTCCAGAGCCATCTTGCGCAGTATCAGACCGATACGATTAGGCACTCTGATAGTATATTGTTGAAGTCACATAGGGATCTGATCGACGATGGTCTCATCAATCCCGTCTGTTAGCCCCTCTGCAAGGGTCTCTGCTACATCAAGATCCTGTAGTGCATCCCATCCTACTGCGACTACCTGTGTTGGTACTGCATCCTCCTGTGGCTCTCCTTCGTGTAAAATATGTGAAGCTCCTATAGGTCAAATAGGTCCAACATCTACATCAAACAAATCAATAATTTAGTCCCGGAAACATTAAATAATAATAATAATAATTGTAAAACTTCTTAAAAACTTTAAAAATGGTTAAAATGTCTTATCCATAGCACCCCATTTCTCTTCCTCAGGAAGTACAAGCTCAGGGTCATCACGAAATCCCACTCTTGTGTATGAATAATCCTTAATCATAATTAAATGTCTACGCAACCATCTGAAGAAGGATGGTGTGAAACTGACTGTTGATGGAACTGCATGTCATGCCATAAGGTTTGTGCACCTCCTCATCCATAGAACCCTCCTATCAATAGGCTCGAGCGTGGTCTATGGAGGCTGTAACAACAATTTTCCTTCTTTGCTTTGGTTAGTTGTTCCTTCATGTGTACCAACAACCCCTTGCTCTAGTTGAAGATTGTCAGCTCTAGACACTCTAAACTGTACTACATGTATGATCTAATAGCTATGTGAAGTGTCGATCTACTAGCCAATCTAGAAATAATGAAAAGGAATTTTCTAAGAGGCATACATGTCACATCTCTAATGTTGATCTTCCCATCTCTAGTCGGTTGTGCTCAAGTTCTCAAATGAGTGGCAATGTAATCCTTTACTAACTCTCCTCCACTTCTCCCTCCTAGGAGAAAGATAAGGGCACCCCTCATGGATAAACCTATCATAATTTATATGTCTTCCACTTTGATCTCAAGTAGATGTTCCCCTAACCTAAATTTTTGTGCCTGTACATCCCATTAATGAACTAGGAACTCGAGTAATTCCATTTGTTGCCTCATGTTGGGTAACCAGAAGAATTTCGAAAAACCATAGTTTTTGAGTGCTTGAATGGTGGAAGGATCGTTTGCTAAATTCAATTCATGTTCTTCCTATTCTATTTATCTCCACAAAAATGCCTTTTTTGTTGATGAGTACTTGAAATATCAACGAGACACTCATTAGGATCCTTTTCATGCAAAAAACCAGACAAATTTTGAGAAAAATTGGCACTTTTAGCCAAGGAATTGCGCCCAACATTGTCCCATAAGGATGACAAAGTGTTGCACCCATATTTGCAGTGAAATGTTTCCCAAGTGCAATGCGGTTTTCAACAAGTTGGACATGAATTAGTACTTAGGTAATTTTTCAGAACCCCATGCATGGTAAATATTTGGGGCTAATATTCGCAAGTGAACTAATTTTCCGTGATTTTCAACAGCTTCCATTTCAACTACTGGTGCTATTTCTTCAAGTCCCAGCACCCAACCTACCTCTTCTTCATCCAAAACTCCACTTATATCCTCTTCCACTCATACTCCTATCATATCATCCACTCAAAATCTAATGGCAAGAGAACAACCACCACCACAAGTACAACCATGGAATAATCCCGGTATTGTAGCAATGGAAGCTCCTCTTCAAACTCTTCCTAAACATCCCGAAAGATGGTTGCCAAAATTTAATCCTGATGATGACCTACTAGCGAAATAACATCTCCATAACTATATGTTGGCCATCAATTTAAATTAAGTTACTAAAGAAGACTGTGTAGTTAGTTTATTCTCGTATACTCTTATAGGATCTGCAGGATCCTGGTACTTTTCATTGCCCCCTCGCTCCATAACTAGCTTGGATATGTTCAAAAAAAAATTCCTAGGTAAGTTTGGAGATGATAGAACCATTGCTTTACTCATCAATGAATTGTACAATCTAAAGGCTAAAACGAGAGAAAATATCAAATATTTCAACTCTAGGTTCAAAAAACTACTCAATAAAATTTCAACAGCATCAGCCCCTGTTGTTATGTTCAAATTGAGTGTTGCATATCTTCTCTCTCATCTAATATAGCCATTTTTGTAGATAGAGCAAAGTTTCCCACATTAGCCGATAACATGAAGGAAGCCCTATCTGTAGAGAAACACATAATTTCTCTTGAAAAGAAAAGCTCTCAGGATGACATAAAGTCTAAGAAAGTCACTTTTAAAGATGAATCTAAAAATAAAGCCCCAAAATATCCTTTTGATCTTGAAGGCCTTCAGAAATTACCAAAAACCATGTCTAACGAAATGGTTGAAATGAAGAAACAAGTTGATGAATCCTCTCCTGCTAAAAAACCTTTCAGATATTTTAGGAGGAATCAGTCTTCTAGTTCTTAGCCAAAAAATACCATATCTAATGTGGAGTCTAACTTAGAAACTGGTCTTAGAAAATCCATGGATATTTTGCTACAAACTGGTCTCACATGTGGCTCCCTTACAATGGAAAGCCAAATCAAATTCGATTTGACCGAGAGAAACACCTGAAACATACAGTGACTGAATTTGAAGGTAATAACGAGCTAGTAGCATTCAATAATAACATTATTGGGAATTATTCGGTTGAATTTTTTTTAGGGAACTTTAACGCACAAAATTCTCCCTTTCTGTATAATGTTGTCATCTCACAGATTGAAAATTTCTCACAAAATTTCTCACAAACATATGCTTCTAAGTGCAACTTTTTATAAATAAACCAGTAGTTAAAACTTTATTTTGGACTTTGTACTTTGATGGTTCCAAATCTAATGATAGTGCAGGAGATGATTGCATTTTAATCAGCCCAGAAGGAGAAAATACCATGTTAGATTGCAGATTAGAATTCAAAAGTACAAATAATACCGCAAAAGATGAGGCATTTGTACAAGGATTATACAAATAAATTGACCTCAAAATCATATATTTGCATGTTTTTGGAGACTCATAAATGATCATTAAACATGTAAGAAATACTATTCACTGCATTTCTAGACATCTTAAACATTATCAATCATTATTGCAAGATCTTACATCTCATTTTTTGTCATTTAATATTTCTCCTGTACCTAGACTTCAAAATTCTAGTGTCAATCTGTTACCTAATGTTGCATCAAAACTCATACCATCTGAGGATTTTAGTCCTGATAGATTTTCCATTGAATTAATTTTTAGACCATCCATTCCTGACAATGTCACAAATTGGCGAGTCTTCAACAGTGATTATGATATTGTAAAATTTCTAACATCAGAAGGGTCATACGATGACCAAATCATAGATGAAAATGAGAATGACATTCAGTTAAATCAAAACGTTGATAAAATCCAATACCCAAATCTGTAGTTAAATTAGAAGATCTTTATGCTCTCAAATATAGATTTAAAAAGGTAACTAATGCCAAAATCCAAAGCTCAACCCTGAGATTTGAATTAGTGAACCTTCGAATGGATGACAAACCTCAGAATATCAATATAGGTCTCATTATATCCTCTGATGAAAGATCATTATTCATTCGATTGTTAAAGAAATACAAAGGTATCTTTGCTTGGGATTATTCTGATCTTAAAACTTATGATACATCTATCATACAACACACCATAATTATGATCTGTAATGATAAAATGGTGCAATAGAAACTAAGGAAAATTCACCCAAACCTCGAGAATAAAATCAAATCATAGCTGAATAAACTCCTTAAGGCCAAAATCATATTTCTTGTTAGGCATTCAAAATGGGTGTCCAAACTAGTGCCTGTTAGGAAAAATAATGGTGACATTCATATATGTATAGATATTAGGAATTTAAATAAATCATGTCAGAAAGATAACTTTCCATTGTCGACCATGGAACAAGTGCTACAGTCAATAGCTGGTTCTGAGCTCATGTCTTATCTTGATGGATTTTTGAGATATAACAAAATCCTAGTCCATCCAGATGATAGATTGAAAACCACGTTCAGAACTAAATGGGGATCATATGCTTATCAAAAAATGCCTTTCGATTAGATTAATGCAGGGTCCACATTCCAAAGAGCTATGGATATATCCTTTTTAAAGGACTCATTAACAAATCAATTGTTATTTACTTGGATGATATCACTGTCTATTCCAAGAAGAGAAGCATCCATTTAAACAACCTTAAGAATATCTTTGAACAATGTATGAAGTATGGGATCTCGCTCAATCCAAAAAAATCTTATTTTGCCTTAAGTGAAGGCAAGATTTTAGGATTTTTCGCATCAAAAAAGGGTATTTATATTGAACCAAAAATGTTTAAGGAAATTGAGAAAATCCCCTTATCCCATAATAAGAAATCAATGCAGTCTTTCCTTGGTCAAATAAACTTTGTAAAGAGATTTGTCCCTGACTTTGTACAAATAGTTTTACCTTTACAGTCTATGATTAAGAAAAATTCGGTTTTCAAATGGGATCATAATGAAAGAGAAGCATTTAATCTAATCAAACAAGCTATTATCAACGCCCCACCCCTGATAACCCTCAATTTTTCCATTCATTTTGTTTTATACACATTTTCATCAGAAACAACATATGTTTTCATTTTGACGCAGCTCAATGATCAACAAAGAGAAGCACCCATCTCATTCTTTAGTTCAAATCTACAAGGTTTTGAATTAGATTACTCCGCTCTGGAAAAAAGGCATTTGTTGTCTTTAAATAAAGAAATAATTTTAGACCATTTCTCCTTAAAACTCACACCAAAATCCTAGTTCCATTCTTAGAAGTAAGGCAATTACTGATGCAAAGGGAAGTAGGAGAAAAAAGGGCCAACTCGGTAACTGCACTGCAAGAATACGAAGTTGAAATTAGACTGGCTAAAATTGTTAGGGATCAAGGTTTTTGCAGAATGTTAGGTGGATCATCTAAATTACCAGCAGAAGAAAATTCAGGTGATGATATACAAATATCTTAGGTAAGCCTCAACGATATTGAATCTCAATATGTTGATCTCATTTTTTATTTAAAAAATGGATATGCCCTTATTCAGCTCAGTTATAAAATAAAAAGAGCATTGAGATTGAAAGAAAAGAAAAACCAAATCGTCAATGATGTTTATTTAGAAACAATTATTATTCTATTTTTCTAAGGTGCCTTGAAAAATATCAGGCAGAAAAGGTTTTGCGGGAACTCCATGATGGACTAGCTAGTGGAAATTTTGGAGGAGACACAACATCACATAAAAAGCTGCATGCTGGCTATTATTGGCAAACCTTGTTTAAAGACACACACGAATACGTAAGGAAGTGCAAAACCTGTCAAACTGCTGCTGGAAGACAAAGGAAACTTGCATTTCCATTACAACCAATCAACATTGAACAACCATTTGAGCATTGGGGACTGGACATAATAGGTGAGATCGTTCCTCAATCTTCAAAGCAACATAGATGCATACTTACAACAACTTATTACTTTACCAAATGGGTGGAAGAAGTTCCAATAAGAGTAACCAATTCTGAGAACATTATCGAATTTATTGATCAATTTATCATTACTATATTTGGTCTACCAACCGCCTTGATGTTTGACAATGCATCTTATTTCGCAGGCAACGCTATGATAGAATTTTCTCTCAAAAGAGGTTTCAAACTTAAATATTTTGCTAACTATTATCCCCAAGGAAATGGTTTAGCATAATCAACCTATAAAAACATCATTAGGATCATTAAACGAACTATTGATCAGAGTCAAAGAAACTAGCATAAATCTTTAACATTTTCTCTATAGGCAGATCAGATAACATAGAAGGCCTCAATAGGCACTTCTCCATTTAATCTGGTCTATGGGAAAGAAGTTGTTCTTCCTACAAATATAGCTATTCCCTCTTTATCCCTGGTTCAATTTATTGAAGAAACTCCTTCTTCTTCTTTGCAATTAAGGAAACCACAAATCCTCAAACTCGAAGAAGAGAGAGAGAAAGCCAAAATCATACATGCCCATCATCAACAATTAGTTAAATCTTCCTTTGATGCAAATTATGTTAGCACAAAATGTAGAAATTTATAAACACAATAATGTATTTCCGAATTCTCCTGATCTAACAATTTAATCTTATGTTAAATACAGAATCCTTCCACTTAATTATTTGTGGAAATTAAATCGCCAATTTCAAAACATATGAAGAAAAATCAATCGCACATAACAAGATGTTTTACCGGGAAAGCTTAAAGCTAAAAACCCCAACTATCATATATTATGTATGTCAATGGAACCATGTAACAATCTCATACAAAGCTCAGCTCATAGATCTCTCAGTACAATATACAATCGTCACACACTGTCATGCAAAAATTTTCATATTTATGCACCAATTTCTTGCCTCCTGACAACCTGCCTCCACTGCGCAATCCCTGCTGAAGAAGATCACTAAATGAATTCGATCTTGCCTTGCCTTTACTGCGCAATCCTCATTGGCATCTCCAATGTCTATGTAGATGCATTGAATGCATCACTATAGTCACAACTGATAGTCCATATCACCCTTTCAAATATCTCTCCACTAGGTCTCCATTGGATTTGACATGCAAGTAGTTAACTGTTGTATTTCTTCAGTTGCAAGTAAGACACTACTTGTGAATTAATTAACTAATTAATTCACTCTTCTTTCATTGGTGTATATTTAGTTACAACTAGCACAACTGAGTTTAACTCACTTAACTGAGTTAAACTAAACAACAACTCCCATAACTACTCTTCCAACTCTATTACAACTTGCCACAATCAATTATAACAAAGTCCTCCATGCATGAGTCACCAACCACCCTAGGAATTGCGTAATTCCTTCATCCCACTGATGTGCCACATATGTTCACTAAAATCAAGTGCTCTAAGAGAATAAGTTACTATTTATTGTCTGATTATTATTAAGGGCTAATAATAATCAACATGCATTCTATTTTTAGATTTGTGATCTATAAATAGACTTTGCCCATATTCTAAAAATAGAAAATCAGCTAAATATAGAATTTTCTCAACCATCTAGAATCAACATCCTGCTAATTTTAGAATATGCTCACCATTCTAAAAATAGACATACATCTAAAAATATCTTGTGGGCCCCACATAGTGAAGGTGCTTAATTTTCACTAGGCTCATCATCTTGTTGAATCTCAACACTCCCTCTCCACAAGATAGGGATTATCCTTCACCCCGATCTTGTCTCTATGGCATTCGAATTTACTCCTAGTGAGCGCTTTCGTTAGAATATCTGCATCCTGATCTTCCATAGGAATGTACTTAAGCAACATGATCTTCAGCTACACACAATATATGATATGATGATACCGAATATCTATATGCTTAGATCTATCATGAAACACATGATTAATCGATATTTTAGTGCAACTCTGATTATCACAATGTATCATTGTAGGATCTAAATGAGAACCAAATAAACTGACCAGGATATTCCTCATCCAGATAACCTCACATGAAGCTTGACTTGCTGCCATGTATTTCGTTTCCACTGAACTGAGTGCCATGGATATTTGTTTCCTGCTATACCAAGAAAATGCTATAGATCCTATACTGAAAACCCCTCCTGATGTGCTCTTTCTATCCGTTAGGCTGCCTGCCCAATCTACATCTGTGAAGCCATGCAACTTCACCTCACCCGTCTGTTTGTACCATAATCCATACTCAGATGTGCCCCTGAGATATCTCAGGACATGCTTTCTTGCCTTCCAAAAGAGCTTGGTAGGCTTAACCATCACTTTACTATGTTGGTTCATCGCATAGCATATGTTCAGTCTTGTATTAAATAAATACATGAGCGAACCCGCCAACTGTCGATAAATAGTGGCATCCACTACCTCTACCGATGTAGCATCCTCATTCCTCCAATTTCCTGGAAGAGGAGTATCCATGGGTTTGCAGTCCTCCATGTGAAACTTACCAAGTATCTCCCGAGCATACTTGCCTTGAGACACAAACAATTCACCTTCTCGCTGCCATATTTCCAGTCCAAGGAAATAATGAAGGAGACCCATATCCTTCATCTCAAACTCCTTTTCAAGGTCCTCCTTACATGAGTGTATCAGATGCTCATCACTAGTCAGTATTAAATCATCAACATAAAGAACAATGATTAAAAGCTTACCCTCCACCACAGTTTGGTATAGGTTTGCATCCGCCTCACTCTTGGTGAAGCCAAGTCCAGTGAAATAGCTGTTGATCCGAGTGTATCAAGCACGGGAGGCTTGCTTCAACCCATACAACACTCTTTTGATTTTGCACACATGCGACTCTCTGCTGAAGATCTCAAAGCCTTCAGGCTGCTCAATGTACACTTCTTCCTCAATGATCCCATCAAGGAACACAGTCTTGACATCCTTCTAATGAATGTGCCAACCCATCTGCACTGAGAGAGCAAGGATGGTCCTTATGGAAGAATATAGTGCGACAGGTGCAAAGGTTTCTTCATAATCAATCCCCTTGATCTGTGAGAAGCCTCAAGCAACAAATCTTGCCTTATACTTCTTAACGCTCCCATCAATAGCTTTCTTTACCTTGTAGATCCATCTTGAACCTACCACTGATTTACCAACCGCTTTGGAACAATATCCCAAGAATTGTTTATGAAAATGGAGTCATAATCCTCCACCATGGCATCTACCCATGTGGGATCCTGCGCTGCTTCCTCAAAGAAAGATGGCTCTGTCACGATACACTTGCTCATGAGAGCCATGTATCCAATGAATCGGTTAGGTGACTGTCTCTGTCTGCGCTGTGAAGTAGGCACTCCTGCATTCTTTGTCGCATCAAGCTTCAACCTCTCCGCTTATTTGGTACGATTTTTTCCCGTTCTGATGTTTGGTTCTGTATGAGTGGACTCCTCCTCTCCATGAATCTCCTCTTGTGGCTGATCCACATTTAGAGGCTCATCTTTGGGAAAAATTAGTTCCTCCTCAGCATGTAAGTGTAGCTCCCTCTCAAGCGACAACTTCATGGCTTTCTCCTCATTGAATTTTATATCTGTTGCACCACATTCATCTGATTGTTTGGAAAATACACACGATAATTATGGGGTGTTTCTGTGTACCCCACAAATATCCCAACTTGTGCAGTCAGCTCCAGCTTCTTCCTGGTGTTATTGGTCACATGAACATAAACAAATGAGAAAAAAATATTTAAATGAGAAACATCCGACTTCTTACCAATAAAAGCTTCTTCAAGTGTACTAATGCCAAGTACTCTATGATGACAATGGTTTTTCACATAAATCGCAGTGTTGCATGCTTCCGCCCACAAGTGCATTGGAAGGCCCTGGTCCTGCAACATAGCTCATGCAGCACCCACGATCGTTCTGTTCTTCCTCTCTGCGACCCCATTCTACTGTGGGTTATGAGGCACTATGAGTTCTCTTCAAATTCCTTCTTTGCTACAGAAGTCTTTGAATTTGTTCGAGATATATTCACCACCATTATCCCTCCGCAGAGCCTTTACTGGCTTCCCCGACTCCTTCTCCACCAATGCTTTAAACTCATAGAACTTTGAGAATGTTTGATCCTTATTCTGCATGAAGAAGATCCAGCATCTACAAGAATAGTCATAAAAAAAAATAACATAATACCTGTGTTTTGTTGTTGAAGCAACTGATAATGGTCCACACACGTATGTGTGAATTCTCTCCAGGATCACCGAAGCACGATTCTCCTTTTCATGAAAGGTGGTATTCAAAAACTTAACCATTGTACATTCCTTGCACTGATCTAACTGTGCAAGTGTACCCTTGGGAAGTCCAGTAGAAATATGCTGCAAAATCTTTAGGGTGCCATGGTGAAGATGACCCAATATCTTGTGCCATAATTTGCCCTCATCTCGGCTCACCACTTCTTCTTCTTTTCCCACCATTGCAGTGCAACCATCTACCTCCAGCTTGTAGAGATTCTTGACTCGAATCCCTATCGTCTTGGTTTGACTCGTTGTTTTATGTCGCAAGAAATATTTTTCATCGCTGAAAACAAAGTCATAACCTCTGTCCTCCAACATCGCGACTGAGACTAAGTTTTTCTTCAGATCTGGAACATGCATAACATATTTCAACAAAAATGGTTTACCTAAATCCCTCTCAAAGGTAATGGTTCCAATGTCGGTCTCACTTTTTCTACCATCGTCGCCCATCTCTATATGCATTTGGAGATCTTTCTCCTCCAAGTCGCTGAACAACTCCTTATCTCCTGTCATGTGGAAGGAAGCACCACTATCAAGATACCACACTGATCCCATTGTGCTTGAAACCAAGCATGAGAGCAAGGAGAAATCAAGTTCAAATTGCGAGGCAAGGGCCTCACCAGTTACAACTCCAACAACCTTCTTGTTCTTCTTTTTCTATGGGCAGTTAGTGGCGATATTCCCATGTTCGTGACAGTGAAAAAACTTCACTTTGGAAAAACCCAGCTTCTTGCCTTTAGCATCGGATTTTGGATGGGATTTCCTCCCCTTCCCTTTCCTCGCTTTTGCAGCCAAAGCACAATTCTCTTCATCATCATGCTTTGATGAAGAGCCATCCTTGGTACTCCGCCTTATCTCCTCCTGCACTAGATCCAACCAAAGTCTCTCCCAATCCGGTAGTTTCTCCCGCCCATTCATAGAGTCTTGATAACTGTGCCAACTATTAGGAAGCCCAAGGAGAGCCAAGCTCACTAAGTCATCATCAACAACTGTAATTACCACACTCCCCATCTCATCCCTACATTGGAAAAAAATAGTGAGATACTTTGGAATACTGTCGCCCTTCTCCATTTTGATTTTTCTGAGTTTATCTTTCAGTGCCAACTTCCTATGGTCACTGTTGCTTTGGAAAATATTTTTCAAAGCCTTCCACATTGCAAATGGAGTGGCTTTCCTGTGAAGGCTTGATACAATATGGTCTTTCACACCTTCCAACAAAATTCTTCTTGTCTTCGCTACTTTCTTTTGCCACGCATCAAGTAATGCAGCATCATTGAAGTGGGCTTAGGAACATTGCTATTGATGAACTCCTTCAACGCATTATATTCAAGCACCACCTCCATCCTGTCCTTCTAGGCTCTGTAGTTAGAGCTCCCCTCAAGTTCATACTCCAACCACAACCCATTGAAAGCCATTTCAATGTTTACTCATCTGTCACACCAAGAAATTCTTGCAGCAAATTCGAATTGTCCACCAGCACAAAACTCAGCATTGCTTCAATATTTCAATATCTAGTGATTAACACAACTCTTATACCATGTAGAAATTTATAAACACAATAATGTATTTCTAGATTATCTTGATCTAAAAATTTAATCTTATGTTAAATACAGAATCCTTCCACTTAATTCTTTGCAGAAATTAAATCACCAATTGAAAAACATATGAAGAAAAATCAATGGCACATAACATGTTTTACCGGGAAAGCTTAAAGCTAAAAACCCCAACTATCATATATTATGTATATCAATGGAACCATGTAATAATCTCATACAAAGCACAACTCATAAAGCTTTTAGTACAATATATAATCATCACACACTGTCATGCAAAAATTTTCATATCTATGCACCAATTTCTTGCCTCCTGACAACCTGCCTCCACTGCACAATCCTTGCTAAAAAAGATCATTGAATGAATTCGATATTTCCTTGCCTTGATTGCACAATCCTCATTGGAATCTCCAATGTCTGTGTAGATGAATTGAATGCATCATTATAGTCACAACTGATAGTCCATCTCACCCTTTCACCTATCTCTCCACTGAGTCTCCACAGGATCTGACATGGAAGTAGTTAACTGCTGTATTTCTTTAGTTGCAAGTAAGACACTAATTGTGAATTAATTAACTATTTAATTCACTCATATTTCACTAGTGTATATTTAGTTACAACTAGCACAATTGAGTTTAAATCACTTAATTGAGTTAAACTAAATAACAACTCCCATAACTACTCTTCCAACTTTGTTACAACTTGCCACAATCAGTTATAACGAAATCCTCCATGCATGAGTCACAAACCACCCTAGGAATTGTGTAATTCCTTCAGCCCACTGATGTGCCACATCTGTTCATTGAAATCAAGTGCTCCAAGAGAATAAGTTACTATTTATTGTTTGATTATTATTAAGGGCTAATAATAATTGACATGCATTCTATTTTTAGATTTGTGATCTATAAATAGACTTCGCCCATCTTCTAAAAATAGAAACTCATCTAAAGATAGAATTTTCTCAACCATATAGAATCAACATCCTGCTAATTTTAGAATATTCTCACCATTCTAAAAATAGACATACACCTAAAAATAACCTGCGGGCCCCACCTAGTGAAGGTGCTTAATTTTCACTAGGCTCATCATCTTGTTGAATCTCAACACAAAATCGTTTCAACTTGGAGACCTTGTATTAAAATGGGATAAAGCACATGAGTAAAAAGGTAAGCATACCAAATTCCAAAGAATGTGGCTTGGACCATTTCAGATTGCAGAACAAATCAGCCCATCAACGTTTTCATTGCAAGATTTATCAGGCAAGAAAGATTCTTTGCCTGTGAATGGGCAGATTTTGAAAAAATATTTTCGTATGAGATAAATTCTTCTATCCCCTGTACATTATTTCCTTTACTTTTCCTAAGAAAATAAAAGTTTAAAAATATAATTGCTGGCCTTGCAATAAAATCTCTTGAAATATTTTGATTTTTCACTTTTATAAATAGAGACTGTTAAGGAAATAATTATGACATTTGAAAATAAAATAGGTTCTGTCTCTATGAAGTTTTGTTGTTTCTACCAAAATGATTTATTCTTTGAGAAACTCCAACTTTATAAAAAACTTTTGTTCTACTATCGGTCAATAAAAATGTCTTTAACCAAGTAAAAGACTCTTTGTAGATAAGCATCTTTAACTCTATAATTATCATCTAGAACTCTTAAAGAGGCAATTATTCTCCCCACCCAATAAAATTTTCTCTTTTTAGAGTGTAATTCTAAAAAATATACTAAAATTTAAAAGATAAGAGGCCTCATCAAGAGCTTGCTTACCATATTCATAGGGAAATAATAGACTGACATTACCAATAATGCATACCAAAACAGGGTAATGATTTGAGATTATTTTAATCAAAATAAAAGGGGTCTCATCACGAGCCAGCTTGTTCAGTTGAATTACAAATAATGAATGACATCGTCACTATTTTACCACCAAACCAAGACAACAACTTTTAATTAATAAAAAGAAAAAAATTTGCAAAAAAATAAACTATTTAAAATTTGAAAAAAGGAGAAAAAAGTATATGGTTTTGGATTTATCTCTAAAAACAACACTCTTATCTCGATAGGAAACAAAATCATTGTTGGTTAAAAGGTAACCCTGTCGAGGCTATGGACGCCTGCTGGCAGCAGAGGCTCTACTTGTGACAAATGAGTACATTTAAAATAAAATCTACAAAAACCCGCTACTTTATCTTTAAATTAAGTAATGACTGATATAGACAAAGGGAAATTAATCTTTAAGAGGATATCAAATGAATTGTAATTAGGTGATTTTGTTTTGTTATTTAGAGAAATATTACTTATCTTAAATTTATTTAATATTTTCTGAACTATTTTTATTTTGAAAGTTTTAGAAATTTCAAAATTATCAGAGATAACTGGTTCTTCGAGTGAATCATCAATTTTTGTACTATTCAAAACCCCCCCCATTTATTTTATAATAGTTAATATTGTAGTAATAAATGGGGACCCTTCAAAAAAAAAATTCAAAAGACTTAGAAAATAGGATTTTTCCTTTTGAAACCATTTGTAATAAAACCTTGGATAATCTTAATATATCAAGCTAAGTAACTTATGACCAAGCGTTCTTGATTTATCGCAAATTGCAGAATCCAAAGTAACAAAGATTAGTTCTGAGTCGGAATCTGCAAAACGCAATAAAAGAAACCCATTTAGAAGGCCGAACGTAGTGTTGAAATTTTTATTAAACTTAAAGGCTTTAAAGTATTCCTTATAAAATAAAATGTCCGTCTTAAATGGAATAATATTCTGCATAAGGAAAAGTGCTTGAAAAATCAACAAGTATTCCGATCATCGCATATCACAAAATATAAACGATTTTGAATTGACATATTCCCCACATTGTGATATTGTGATATTACGATTTTGCGATATTTTGATTTATCACAATCGTAGGATTGGTATCGCACTTAAATCACACCAATTTGAAATATCATTCAGGAACTTGTGATGCGATGGTTTGAAAAGACATAAAGGGAATCACACGTAGGCCTTAATGCATAATCAATAAAGTTCAATTGCATTTACCCTTTTAAACGCTCGAGAAGATTCATCCTTATGTTCTTCCAGAATTTACTGTGTTATTGTGTTCCCGCTTTCACTCTCACTCTGCGTTTCATTTTTTTTTCTCCATTGCCTAAATTTTAGGAAATTTATGAAAGAAATAACGCTTAGAAAAATGACTAAGAAAGGAAAGAAGATTGTAGAGGCTACTGCATTTGAAGATTCCGACATGCATCCACTCTTCACTGATACAACATGCAACAAGGATGGTGGGACTACATCATGGGAGGCAATGTATAATTTACTGGAGGACGAAAAACCAAGGGTACTGGAAACTAAAGCAACAGCTGATTCCAAAGATTCATACGAGGCTTTTTATTTTGAATCAGCATGTTCTTTCCTGCACAGGATAGCTGCAAGGCCCAAAATATTTCCATAAATAGATATGGTCAGATGGATTATTGACAATGTGGACATTTCAGATAAGACATTCATAAATTATAGGGAGGAAATCATGGGGTCATTCACTCCAGAAAATTTACACCGAATGTACCACCTGCTAGAACCACAGAAGCTCTATGATAAAGCCTTCATTAAGCATTTCACAAAAGAAAATGAAGACCAAATGGATATCATGCAGACTTGGAGATCTGGCTCCAACAAGTTCAAGCGAGAGAAATCTCGTATGTACCCAATTTCACCCCTATCAGCCCGATAAATTTTGCAGCTGCAATGATGTGTAGACTATTTGAAAAGGCTAACAGTACCAAATTTTCCATGGAATGGGTTCCATTGATTGATGCAGTTGTTAATGCTACAATTATGAATTGGAGCAATATTTTGTCGGACAATTTGGCTATGGCCATCAGACAATACAGGCACAATAGAATTATCTCCACTCGAGTTATCCCTCCCTTTTACATGAGTGCATATGTAATGGATATTATAATTTTTTGTTCACATTTTCCAAACATGGGCTGGAATTAGACTCTAAAGGACCCTACTCCCATCCATGTTTATCATAAAATTTTGTGGGAATCACAGTTTCACCCCCATTTTTACAAAATTTGTCAGGGCATTATGTTGCCAATTTACCAAACCATTTTTTCTGTGAAAGCCCCCATGCTATCAAAGGAAGCAAAAATAGACATCTTGCTGGTGGCAGGATGGTTTGGCGAGTAATCCTTCATTTATGTCAGAGTTTTTGGGAGTATTACAGCTCCACATGTTCTTCCATATTATGTTCCTGATAATTTATTGGAAAGAGATATTGCTTATCAAACAGTGGGGGATGGTATTACAAAAACCCTTAAAGAAATGAAAAAATCCATCCGGCCAATCTTTGTAGTGAAATGTGGTGCTTTCACATTACATTATTTTGGGCACGCGGTAAAAAAGATACATAAAATTACATCCTTGAATCTGGCTATTATGCCAGGCAGACAGTATGACCTTGACAAGGTCGCCCAAAAATTCACTGTTATGGTCAAAATCAAACAATTTATTCATGAGGAAGATAAATCTGATGATCTCTTTGAAAAATCTGAGACATTTTCATAGGTCTTAAATTTAGCATCAATAAAACTGAGCCTAGTCGACCTCAAAATCTTCCACATATATAGAAATAAAAGACAGACAAAGGTCCCTTTGAACCTATTACAAATTGAAGAAATAACAGAACCCACTCCTAGCGTAAGCCTGGAGGAAAGTTCGAATCACAATTCTGATGAAGAATCTCCAGAAAATTCAGTTCAATGTTGAGAAAATTCTGAACATCAATATCAGAATAATGAAGAAAGCCCCAAGAAAGATCCTGAGAAGAATACAGAGGAAAATGCTGGAGAAATGGCCAAAAAGGCCTCAGATGAGGAACACATGGAGACTTAATCCACAAAAGTTCAAACAGAAAAGATCATAGTCAATGATCTGGACAAATAATGGGAGAAATTTAGAAAAAAACTCCAAATTCTATAGACATAGAGAGGTCTTGAAGGAACTTCTAGATTTCATACCCCTAAACGGACTCAACAGTTTATAAATCTAGAAACAACAATACAATGAGTTGCAACTACTCAAGATATTGAAATCATCCCAGCCTACCCAACTTCATAAATTATTTTAAATATTGAGGAGCTACCCCTGCTAGATATATTCTACAACCCAACACATAAAGAAGTAGTAAGGAGGAAAAGGAAGAAAAGGAAACTTGATGCATAAACAACAACAACTCTAGAAAATGAATCAATGGAGGTAGTATGGAAAGACACCCCCATTGATCCATCAAAAAATCTTACAAGGATATCACAATTTGCAGGTACTTATGAAACTGCAACAGTGGATAAGGCATCATAAGTTTGTCTTTTGCTTAAAGAAAAATAAGAAAGAGTTCAGTTGTTGGAACAACAACTTGAACAAGAAAAACAGAGCATCAATAAGCGAGCAGAACTACAAGAGGCACAATTTCAAAAAGATTTTGAGAAAATGAGATTACAACATCAAGAAGACATCGTAGAGAAGGACTCACATATTCAGAAAGTAAAGAATGAAATGGATACAATCAGAGACCACCCTCAAATAGAGGAATTCATTAAAGAGACACTTGAATTAAACACTCAATTTTCAAAGAAACAAGAAATATTCTGCCAAAAAATCTCGTTGATCAATCCATATTATGAAACAAGTAATGCATTAGCCAATCAAGTGGTTGATCAGAGATTAGAATATGAAGAGGTCAATAAAAGGATTTCAAAGTTTATTTCTTGGCAATAATCTGAAGAAGGTAGAAAAGTCGATCTGCCAAATATCGAGTCCCACAAGGATATTTTATTCATGCATTGGGACATACAGTTAAAGCAAGAAGAAAGGGCAGCATCCAAATCAGATAGTACATCAAAAGAATATAATTGAAGTTGTTAACGAAAACTTTCATAATATCAATATTATCAAAGAATGCAGGCCAGGAGTTCTCCTAGACATCAAACAGTTAGAGAAATAGTGGAAAGAGACCGACAAAACTCAAATTAAGGCGATCCAAAAACTGTCTAAGCTTGACCAGGAAACTTACTGGAAGTTTTTGGTGAAACCATACAGTCAATGGATGAATATGCACCGTCTTACAAATTCCACACAAAATATGGTGCCACTAGTCTCTGAAATTGTGTTTTCGGGACAATTAAGATCTAAAATCGGCCAGCCACCCCAAGTGAATCCAATGATAGATATATGTGAACTCAAGGACTCAACAACAACAACTCTATCATTTTATTTTTTATATTTTTTATTTTTTCATATTCTGAGGAAGGTTGTTTGAAACCTCCTCAAATTTTTATGTAATAATGTATTTTTGATACGTATGTTGAATTATTTAAACCTCTCTCATGCATTTAGAGAATGGTCTGGAATTTTATCAAAAACACTTTGCAAAATCTTGCACTTCTATACTTTTATGGTTGTTTTGATGAGATATTTGGAACAAGATCTTGATTTTCTTGGAGATTGAAGCATACTCTGCTGAATTTTCATTTTTGTACTCATAGAGTATATTTAGTTGAAAAGAAGTAGATCTATACTGTTGATTTCATGAATAGGACCTTTCAAATCTGGTATTTCTATCTCAATGATTGAATTTTGTTTATGGATGAGTAGAAATCTTTCTTATATTGTATTATGTATGAAATTTGAGTTACAGTTTTTGATTAAAGCACTTTTGTATAAATTTTTCAGTTGTAATTCCTTATTGAGTACATGAGAAATCAATATATGTGATATAGTTTTCAAAATTATTTTTCCTAACTATTTTTTCAAAATAATTGTCATCAATAATTCCATCTCTTATAGCAATTGAATGATATTTATTACATGTTCCTCTAAGATATCTTTGTAGATCGCATGATATAAGTTATTCCTAGGTATATATATGTTACTCTAAGATATCTTTGTAGATCACATGATATAAGTTATTCCTGGGTATATATTAAGATAACTATTAGAATAAATATATGCATGTGTTTTTTGTTTAAATAGATAAATTTTTTTAGTTAAAATCAGTTTCCATTACACCTTATATCAAACCAACATCATCATCATATCAATTTTTGCTGGGAAATTGGTCCCCTTATCCCCATTCGGAGCCACCATACCAAATGGAAAAGGAGTTGTTTCCAAGGTCTGGACCAGGTGGTTATCCCCCATGTTGTTGCAACGAAGTGCAGGGCTTTAGCGCATGTGGAGTGATTGTTTCTTTAGTGCATGTATTATTGCCAACATTTCCTTCTCATAAATAGCCTTTTGTAAATACTTTCCTTTGATTGAACGACTTTCAAAAGCAATGGGTCTTCCTTCTTGCATTAAAACAGCACCAATTCCATTTCCTGAGGCATCACATTCCACAATAAAGGTTTTTGTGAACTCTGGCATAGCTAAGACTGGTGCTAGGCACATTGCCTCTTTAAGATGTTCAAAGGCCTTAGTTGCTTCAGGAGTCCATGAAAATGCATCTTTCTTCAATAATGTTATTAGAGGTGCTGCTATTCTCCCATAATTCTTAACAAACTTGCGATAATACCCTGTTAACCCGAGAAATCCTCGCAACTGCTTTATGGTTGTGGGGACTTTCCATTCCTTAATGGCTTTAATTTTTTAGGGTCTACCTTAACACCCTCGTGAGATACAATATGACCCAGATATTCCACCTCTTGTACTCCAAAGAAACATTTGGATGTTTTTGCATATAATTGTTTCTCCTGCAATAGTTTGAGCACCCTGTCAACATGTTGAACATGATCCTTACAAGACCTGATGTAGATTAGTATATCATCAAAAAATACTATCACAAATTTTCTAAGGAAGGGTTTGAAAATGGAATTCATCAACCCTTGAAATGTAGTGTTGGCCACCTGTAAATTTTGGTCTATCAAAAGGTGGCCAAAACATGTTTTCAGCCTTCAAGAAACACTTTCCTGGCCAAAATGTTATCTCTTGAAGCTTGTAGATGACCTCATGCTCATGTCTCAAGGTTTTCACTGTTATTTCTCAGAAACTCAAAATTCTGCTAAAAATTCCATGAGAAGACTGCTGCAATATCCTCCTCCTTTTCCCTTTTTTCCTCTCAGAGACTAACCTTCATATTTTCATCATTTTCCTTTGTTCTCCATTTTCCTCACCCTCTTTTCATATAAATTTGCCTTTGCAGAGTTCCAAACTTCTTTCGAACTCTGTTGAAACCCTCAGAAACCTTTGAAAATCATTGAAAATCTGTGTAAAAAACCCCATTTCTCTATTAAGGGTTTAAGCCCCTTGGCCTGAGTTTCCAAACCACTTCCCCAATACGCCCTCATCATAAAAACCAAGCGCCAAACCCATGAAGCGCTAATCGCATCGGAAAGATTCAAAGTGTGCATGTTTGTGAGCCATTTCAAAATGCCGATTGCGATCAACCCCTTTGTCCTAAATCACAGATCGTATTATCATTTCATCTACCCCATAAGCCCGCAATCGGGCGCTAAACCATTGAAAAATCCCTTTCTGATCAATATTTTTCTGTGTAAAACTTGAAAACCCATTATTCCAAAGTTTGTTTTAAAATGCCAAAATCACGTGTTTAAATAAAATGGGTTGATCAAAAAGACCGATCGCGCAATCGCGATCGGAGAATTCACAATGGGTTGATTGAAAGACCGGGCCCGAATGTTCCGATTGCGATTGGCCCTAGTTATATAAAGCCCCGGGCCCATGGTACTCCATACACCCAGTGGCCCCACAATCGGGCGCCAGCCTATCATATATATTCCGCCCGATCCCACTCAAAACCTTGGTTTTTATTGAAATTTATGGGTTTCTCACAAAGTATAAGGGTCCCGCCGGTGCAAAGAATTAAAGGATCTGGACCGTTGATCTAGACCAGATCTAACGACCTGTGCTCATCGCAAAGTTTCAATCGCAGTGTTTCAATCGCATGCTCTTTGTTGCCCTCCCGATTGCCGATCCCCGATTAAATCTGGGTCGTCCACGTGTCCAGATCGGACGGTCCCAGGTCACCCCCACCGTTGCTCATCGCGCGATCGACGGTTCTGTTTTATTCTTCCTCCCGCGTCATTTAAAATTCCTCTCAGTTAATCTCCACCATTGGATGATGCCATCCGACGGTCCTGCTCTCTTCCTACGCCTCTGAAGCAGTAAAACCAAATACGCAAGATTTTATAACAAATTGTTTGTATTTTGCAGGTTTTGATTCGAAGTTTTATCAATATTTCATAAGCATTGATAGCACATAAAGGCCTGCGCGGCCCCTGCACATCAACAAGACACTGTTTTGATTCAAAAACAGTTAAAGAGTATCAGCGCCAAAGACAAAACATATTAGAACCAGAGATTGAAGACCCAAACACAGATCTCAAGCAAAGTAAAGTGTTTGCGGAAGGAGCGAAGACATCTGTCGAGCTGAGAAATTCCCCACCGCTAAAAGAAGAGGCTAATTGAACCCTCTACAGCTCCAAAGACACCTGTAGTCTCGTTGAAATCAAAGACCGCCGAACAATTAATACTAATTGAGCTATCTTATCTCTAATTGTCGGTAGAACCATTTGAGAAGATTAAAGAACAGTTCAGAAGCAGATATTTAGATCATTTCATCTCGGGAAGTAGAAATAAAGTCACTCCAGCATGACACTGAGCTTCAAAGGATAGCACACTTCCCACTGATTTTAATCTTAAGTGTAACTCAATTAATGCAGGTTAACACCTGTAGATTTCTTGATCGAGGCCCTCAAAGCACCGAAGAGTCATCTTCTGTATTAATTGATTGATCCAAACAGATCTTTTCATAGTGGACCACCGCCTCATTCTTCTATAAGTACCTCTGTAAAAGATGAGCAAATGGTTGGTCTCGGGACATCTGAACGTATGTAATAGTCATTCTGAAGCCACTGATGCCCTGTTCTGTAATTGAAAGATACATAAGCTGATATGAGAAGTTCAAAGCTGTAGAGACCCACCGGGCTTGCTGATTGTAACTGGTTTGAACATCAATACAAGCTGCTGATTCATGGAATTTTGAAACTATGTCAATGGTGATGTGTTACTGTCAATTGTTGTTTTACTTAATGTTTTCACTCTGTTCACTTTCTTTGATAAAGAGCAGCAAACATAGAGTTAGGATATACTCTCCACGGTACCCTACTCTTACTGAAAGCTTTATCTTCTATGTTTTCTTCATTTGAATGTCCTCTTTGAAGAGTTTATTAATGCAGGTTAGTTTAAAAGTACTTCCCTAATCTAGATAGCTCTTTGAGATGAATGTTCTCTTTGTTATCCTTGGAGTTTATCAATGCAACGTAGTTTAAAAGTACTTAGCTGATCTAGATTGCTCTTTGTGATTATCATCTGTGTTTCCTTATCGAATATGCTGAAGCAGGCTGGTTTAAAAGCACTTACCTGATCTTAAGCTGTTTGAACTGTTTTTTAAATGTTTCTGATGGAAAGTACTTCAATGCAGGCTAGTTTAAAAGCACTTACCTGATCAACAGAAATACTTTTGTGTTTCTCCTTAAGTACATGTTGAAAGCAAGCTAGTTTAAAAGTACTTACTTGATCTTAGACTGTGCTTTGTTTTTTCATTTGTTTAAGTCTTTCACTCCTATTTGTTTCACTCCATTAATCACCTTAAGAGATCCTTTGATGTAAATGACTTGCTCCATGGATCCTTCTTGAATTTTCTATCCAATTAAATCCTCCTATGACTCCATAGCCCAATGGGTTAAAGTTGTCTTTGTCCTTTGCTATCAACTGAAACATTCCTTCATTTGCAGGCTCTTCACCCTTTATTTTGAACTGCTTTCACCTTCACCATGTCTTCGCCCAACCAAAAACAAACAAAACAAACCCATGCTCTTCATAACTAGCCTAATATCATAATTCCATTCTTTAAAGATCACATCTTTGAACTCATTTATAGAGAGATCCCTCTCTGGATTCAGGAGGGCTAGATCCTTGAATCCCAAAGCGGTTTGATGTTACCTCTGCAGTTGGACTTTGCCAATCTTGCTAATTACAGAGTGATAACATAATGGCGACTCCGCTGGGGACCTCCTGAGTATTTCTTCGATTAGAAGACAATCATAGGATACCAGATATCCCTTGCTAACTGAAAATTAACTCAGAAAAACCCAAAAATATTTCATATTGGTATTTAATAAACATGGTAGTGGACCATAACACCTCTTACCTCTGAAAAGGAGCTAAAAACTTCCACTTGGCGACTCCACAATCCTGAACAGACCTTAAGACTCCACTGAGAAGAACCCTCATTACTATACTATCCTTCAAACTCAGTCAGAGGACTGTAGGATTGAAATTTGTGTAAAATAGATTAGTTAACCTCTCAAAGATTGTCATACCTGGTTGAAATTTTCTTGTTATTTGGGTCTAAAAAATTACAGCATAGTGGCTCCTAGAAAGATTCACACTAGAGCCCATCCTGACCCGGATCCACCTGAAATAGTTGATGACCCAGAAAGAATCCTTTGGAAGTCTCCTAGGATTAAATTATCAACTGTTTTCATATCACCCTTGAGAGCTAATTCTGTCCCAGAAAATCTTTCAGCTCTACAACAATCACAAGAAGACTTAGTAAATCCTTTTAGAACTAGGTCTCTTGGTGATTTAGACCAGTCAGATTCTGAGTCTTTGCCTTCTTCTCCTGAGACAAGTACACATCTTGGTAGTAGAGAGACTACACCACCTAATTTACACTTCCTCCACAATCTAGGTGTCTCTCATCCAAGATCCGCTCAGCAATCTATCCCTGGTCCATCCATTTCTGCTCACCCTGTATCCATTGTTCCAACCACTCCCCTCCAACCCACTTTCACTCTTGTTAATCCACCTCCACCTCCTGCCATGGATGCATGGTATGCCCCCTTAGTTCTTCCTGTACCTTTAGTCAATCTGCCACAGGACTATCTGTCCAAAATTCCATTGTATGATGATAGTGGTGCCACTATTGCATCACAACATGTGGATAAGATGAATGATTGCTTTGACAGAAATGAGATTGCTGATGATTCTGTCAAAATGAGATTATTTGCTCAAAGTTTGGGAGGAGAAGTTAGAAAATGGTTCAAAGGCTTAGCCCCTCATAGTATTAATGACCTTCAAGGTTTCCATCAATCTTTCTTAAACAAATGGGAAGTGAGGAAGAATCCTCTCCAAATCTTGGCTGACTACAACAATCTCCACAGGAACCCAGGGGAAAGTGTACATGCTTATTGTACTAGATTTAACAGTATCTATAATGCACTTCCCCCAGAACTAAAACCTCCGCAAGGCTTAGCTTTGAACAAATTTCCTGAAGGTTTTGACTCTGACATGACCTATTCGCTAAGAGAGAGAGACTTTGCAACTCTTGAAGATATGCAAAGGGGTGCTCTTTCTGTCGAAGTCAATCTAATAGAGAAGAGAGAAAGAATGAAAGCTGAAAAGAGAGTATCTTTTAGAGAGGAATCCACACCTTCCACTTCAAACTCAAAGATGGAAAGAATGATGGAAGAGATGATGAAAGAGATGAGCCTAATTAAGAGAACACAAGCAAGCCTAAACCAAACTGCTTCTCAGAATAGAAACCAGAACCAGAATCAAAATTTAAGAAGAAACCAACTTCCAAATAGACCTAGAGAAGACGATCAGCAGATCATTCCTCCCTTTCATCAAAACTATATAAGTGAGATAGAGGAAACAGGTGAGATAGCAGAGGAAAATGATATCAACATGCTAGGGGTAGATAACGATGGCTTTGAGATTCATTATGAAAAGAAACGAGGTCTATACACACCTTATGATGACAACAGGGATGATGATCGACATTGTTATCAAGATATGGAAAATTTCATCATAGAGCCTCATAGAGAATATGACCTTAGAAGCAAAGCCAGTCAAAAAACTCCCAACACTAAAACCTCTGATAAATCTTCACAAAATAGCACCACAACCAAATGTAAAAATGTCAATCAAAAGGATAAAACAGTGGCTGTTGATTCTGGTAAAGGTAAAGAGAAAGGCAATCCAAATTTTGAAAAGCAGAATGCAGATCTTAGCAGTACTAACACCTCAGCTAGTACTCCTGTCAAAACCATGTTATCAAATGTAAATAGAACAAATCAACAAGGTGATGTTGCTGAAAGACTAGCAGCTAGTAAGGCTGAGGCAAGTTCTTCAAAAAACCAAATTCCTTTCAGCCTAGAACAAGAAATTTCAAAGATTAAAATCTCTGTTCCCCTTACTGAGTTAGCTTCCCATAATGTGTACAGGACCCAAATTCTGAAGGCTTTAAACATAGAGGACCAGAATGACACAATAAATTATAATGATGACCAGCCCGAGCTCATTTTTGGTCCTAAAGTTGAAGGGAAATTTCAAGAAGGGATAGTACCTCCATTCTACGTCAGTCTGAATGTTCATGACAAAATTCTACACAATGCTATGCATGATTCCGGAGCCTCACATAATCTTATGCCAAAGGTGATAATGGAGAGGCTAGGACTAGAAATAACCAGACCTTACAAGGATTTATATTCCTTTGATTCAAGCAGGGTCAAATGTCTTGGCCTAATTAAGGACCTCTGTGTGAATTTGACTCAAATCCCAGCCAAGTGTCTAGTTATGGATGTAGTGGTGGCCGATGTCCCTCCTAAGTATGGCATGTTGTTGTGTAGATCGTGGGGTGCCAAGCTGCAAGGTACAATGCAGATGGATGGGACATATGCCACTATTCCTGTTTTTAACCAGCCTAGAAGACTATACAGAGAGGGTGTTAGTATGAATTCTTCGTCGAAGTGTACGAAAAAGAACCACTTTAGCTACGCATAACGAGTAGCCCTAACAACAATAATGGCTGCAAAACATCTTCAGATCTGCAATTAGTAGTTAAAGTGCTGCAACAAACAGATCTATAAATGGCAAGACATTAAGCAGTAAAGTAAAGAGTTTGCTCCATGCATCCAACAGACAAGACAAGAACACGATTTTTGAATGAATTTTTATATTACAAGGCACCTGGGAGGAAAACAAGAAGGTGTATCCAGCTCTCCTCAATGGGATGGGTTCTTTGTAGTCCTCAGCACTTCAGATCTAAGCTTTCTCTCTCTTGTAGGTGTAGAAAACCCAATGCAAAAAGTAGAGCTCAAAGGGAGCAAAATGGCAGAAAATGGTGACCAAATGTATAGATCCAGAGTGATCTAATAGGCAACAAAAGGTGAGGAATGATGGGGAGGAACCCTCCTATTTATAACAAAATATTGGGTCATTCTAGATCTTGGTGCATGATTAAAATAATGTTAACCAAATATAGATCCACCTTTATGGAATATTTTATTATATTTGTTGGAGGGAAAGGGTGTTTGACTTGGGTCAAATCCCTTGATTAGTGAAAAATAAATAAATAAATGATTTATTTATCTTTTTAAGGAAGTGGTTGGAAGATAATCAAATAAATAATGATTTATTTGATTAATAGTAGGTGATTTGGTCATATTTAACAAGGAATATTATCTAAATAAGATTTAAATAATTATTCCTAGAAAATAATAAGATAACTTAAGGGTTTATCTCATTAATTTCTTTGTTTTTGGGTTAAACATGACTGGGAATAATAATTAAATTATGGTTTAATTAATTATTCCATGAGGAAAATCAAACAAATATAAGTTTGTTTAATATTTCCTTTTGGGGTTTCCTGTTTGGACCATAAACAACCTAATAAATGTGGTTTATTAAGTTATTTAACATAGTGAAGGCAATTTTACGTAGGGTAAAATTGGTCTTACATGGTGTACTTGGGTCCATCTAATGATGATAGGTTAGATGACCAAAAAATGGTGTAACAAATTTCCCCCCAGCGTGCGAGTGTCAGGAGCAAATCGTATGACCGAAGTACGTTGTAAGAACTCAATCACTAGACAACAAAAGGGAAGTCAGAGAGAGAAAGGTGAGGTAGATAGTGTGTTGAAGGACTAGACCCTGAGGAGACGAGACTCGCAGGTGCAACAAGTCTCTTTTTATGAGAGGGTACCTGTGCTGAAGGCGGCGGGGGAGGCATACCTATGCCCGCCGAGACAAAGTACAAAGAATAGTGTGTCCAGTAAACAAGGGACCGAACCATAGAGTACAGCTGGCATAATCATGAGCCAGATAAAATACAATGAGGAATCTCACATACATGTTGTGCCTGGGATAACAGCCAGGACTGGTACAATAATATCTGAGTACATGAGATAAATACAACCCAAATGCCCCCTGTAAATGGGGAAGGGCTCACAAAATCTGACTGATACATGCAAATCATAAAGGTGTTGCAAGTGGCTAAGGCCAACATCATCAAAATCTGGAGCGGCATCAAAGGCTGCAAAGAAGAGGTCATCCGGGCATGTGGGGGGCTACCTGCAGGGCCACCCCCTCATGAGGGTTGAGACATCTCACACACACCCGGGGAATCATCAAGAGCTGCTGCTGGATCACTGGCCCGTCAAGTATACGAATCTCGATCATGCTGAACAGGAGCTGGAGAGACAATCAAGCCAAGGGGAATGAGAGACCCCCTTGCCCAATCCGAGGCGCCGAACAAGAGTGGAAGCTGGAACCAAGGTACACTGCCCTCTAGACCTGGCTTCTGGAATAAATGTGTTGATGTCGACAGAAGATGGTCCGCCATAGGTGAGGCAATGAGAGATCCTCAACTAAGGCACGAGAGAAAACAGGAGAGCGACGGACAGACTGACACTAATGACGATAGTGGAAATGGGAAGGACTGAGTAGCGAATGGACGAATTCCCTTGTTAGAGCATAAAGAGCATGGATGACACGGCAGCGACTGACACAAGATCATGAGGGATAGGGGACAGTGAGACTGAGGGTCATAATGTGTGACACAAGAGAGAGACCAAGCAATGAAGGATGGAGGGCTATAGTGGGGTGCAAAGGGACGTGGTATAGACTCCATGGATGCAATGATGACTCAACTTGGATGCTCTAAACAAGGGCGACTCGATGGTGCTGCCACACAGTAAAGGCCCAATTGGGGACCATGAAAACATGAGTACAAGATGGGAACTCATGACGAAAATCGACACGAACATAGACAAGTATGGAGGCGAAATGGTGCCCCAAGTACAAGTGTTGTAAGTGAGGAAGTTCGATTTGAAGGAGAGGTGAAGTGATCCTTCTTGGACAAAATAGCTCCTGGCGAAGGATGAGAGTACAAAAAAGATGCTGGCTATCTAAAAGAACCTAAAACATGCATCTCAAAAGGGAAATGCTAAGGGTAATATTTCTTAAGATAGAGTGCATTGCGAGGATTAGGAAGAGGATTGCCTTCGAAGTCCTCTAAAAGGTATGCCCCCTTACCAAGACCCTTACTGATGACGTAAGGGCCTAGCCATAATGGGTCAAACTTCCCGTGACCAAGGACATCATGGGCTTGGTCACATACTAGAACAAAGTCGCCTTTGGGGCTGGACTTTTCGGTCATATTGAGCTTTGGTGCGTTTCTTGGCCGCTTCCATGGTGTGCAATGCAACACGGCGGTCTTCAGAGGCACGCTCAGGCAAGATAAGTCGTTGTTCTAGAGGTTGGGTGTCAGGGAGAAGTTCAACAGCCAGATGAAGGGAAGGGATGTCATACTTGATCGGTAAGACTGCCTCCTCTCCAAAAACGAGGTGAGGAGGGTTATGGTTGAGGGGCATAGGTGCCCCCGAGCATGGTGTGGTCATGCCAACATGTATTTAGAAAAAAGGGGAATCTAAACACATTTAAATGATGTGGTGTGCCATTTGTTCTCGTTATGGTTATGCAGTGTGAGAAAGGAAATGGAGGATTACCAATCTCTTTTGGTACTTCATATAGGGATCAAATGGACTTTAAGTTTCCGAGTTGGCATACCTGGTGTCACTATCCCAAAAAGAGGATTTGGAGATAATGAACTGATGCTCTCGTAGAAAAGCTATAGGTTGGTCAACAATAATGTCTAAGAGACTGGGTTGTTGATGTAAGATGAGGGAATGATAAGGGGTATCATCCCTAGAGTGATCTGAAGTGATATGGGACTCTAGAGGTTCTTCGAAATGTGGAAGAATACTGGGACTAAAGTCAACACAACCAGATCCACTAGGAGAGTGGTGGAGAATTGTTTCTCTTGGTCTCTCAAATGGGGGTGCCCCCTTACCCAAACAGTGGGTTTCAATGTAATGGCCACAAGGTGGATGTGGTGTGAACGCATGGGTTCGATGTAAGGGGGAATAGATAAAGTCAGGGGTGGGGATTTCTTCCATAATGTCGTCATTGTGATAGAAGATGGGGTGACTTGTGAAAGAAAGACCACCTGACGTGGTGAAGCGACCTGAATCATCATCATGAGAAGAGAGGTTCACATGCGCATCGTCACAAGGGGTGACCGAAGAGTAAGTAGACAAAGGATCTACCGATGTTGAGCCCAAGATGATCGCTGAAGGAAGGTCAAGCGAAACAACAGGGGAGGATTCAGATGGAATGTTCCCCGAGGGTCTCATGGATGATGATAGGTAGAAAATGCTAGACGAAGGCTCCGTCATCTCGACATCAGGAGGGGGAATGTCAATGGGAGCAGTCATATCTGGTAGTTCTGCTGAAGCAGAATGCGCAAATAGGGGAGAGGTGGACTCATTGCGCTTGGCCTCGAATTGGTGGACCGCAGCGATAGAGGTGCAGAAGTCCTCGAGGCGGGGACAAAGATGGGTGTAATGGCCATGGAGATCACACAAAGCATAGGGGTGGTTGGTGTGAATAGTCTTGGGGTTCTTGGCCGTGGTCGGGGAAGGAACAGAGGCTTCTGGGACAGCGAACTCAAGGAACGTGACATTAACCATGGGCTTAAGATGAAGTAATTCAGGACAGGTATGGGAGGCGTGACCGACAACATCACACAAAGCACACTGGATGGTATGCTTTGGAGGCTGAGGAGGTGCAGAGTTTGTCGAGGCAGCCTTGTCCTTTGATGCCCTCTTGCGAGCTTTGCCCTTCTTACTCGAAGCGGTCACAACAGGAGGTGGTTCCTGTTGAGGTGACTGAGGCACTGATGCAGCGGGAGAAGTCATGGGGACCGGTTGAACCGGGGTCAAAGCGATATAAGGTTTGGGCTGACCAGGCAAGGTGGGGGCTGGAGGATCAAGGTACCAAATGGGAATCCCAAGGGTCAAGTTAGGAAGAGAGAGGGTGGCCATGACTGGTACCGTGTACACTCCTGGTGGGGGAGCTAGGAACGGTATCTGACCAGAGGGGTAATGGCCAGGTGGGACGGCTCCTAAATGGCTAAGGCCTGGAGGAACCATGCTAGGGGGATAAAGGGGCTCATGACTACCAACTGCAGGTGACGGGCTAGGAGCAGGTTGCGGAGGGCAAGGTTGCTGACTAGCCGAAGCAAGTTGCTTGAGAGCAGCCCGAGACGATTGCATCATGCAAACATTCGATGAGCTGGGGTCAGAGATAGGAGGAGGGGGAAGATTAGGAAAAGTTCCAAGCAGGGAGGAATCTTTGTAAACGCCGGGGGAGACACTGGTCAAGGAATCGACGGTTTGCTTGTTGGCTACAGAAGAGATGGTCGTCTCAGGGGAGGTCTGAGATTTTGGCTCATGATATGTCAATTGGTCAATGGTGACTATCTTTCCATTATGGGGGAAAGACATCTTGCGAAAGACCGCGGATGGGACAGCAGACATAGCATAGGTGTAGCTTCGCCCCAAAAGAATGTTGTAGTCTAGTGGGGCGTCAATGACTTCGACGTCAATGCAAACAGTCTTACCGGCGAGGGTGATAGGGCAATTACGAAACAAGCCAATGGGCTGGGAGGCATGACCGTCCCACGCTCTAAGGGTGATCGTGGAAGGGGCTAGCTCAGGGGATCCGAGTTGCTTCCAAACCGAAGCGGACATCACGCAGGTGGATGCCCCCTTCGTCAATTATACACCGGGAAACGATGGCGTTCCGTATCTTGACTGAGATTTGGAAGGCGACGGAAGGAGGGAGGGGAGGGTGATCCGATTGAGTGGCGTCGAAAACAATCATTTGGTCGTCAGCAGGATCGACAGCGCCCACGGCAGATAGTAGAGCCTTCTTTTGGGAAGGGCACGACTGGAGGAGTTCCAGTGTGGAAATGGCCGCGGGTGATTGCGCCAAATCATCTACTATGCTATACGACTGAGCGGCTCGGCTGGAAGCAGCATTTCGGCATAATGGTCCCTTTGGAATCTTTGGATGAACCTCAACTTTGGGTTGAGGGATGTGTAAGGGGCCACTGGATGTCGAAAGAGGCTCTATAGAACCTGAAGAGGGAGGCTCGGGAGCAGACTGAGCAGGAGGCTTGGGGTACTGGCGAGACCGAGTTTGAAGGTGTAGGTCGACGGTTGAGGATGGATCGGAGTTCATCATAAGGATCTGGTAATCAGAGGAACCAGAAAGGGAAGGGGGGGTGGCTACCTGGCTGTCGAGTAGTTGGGTAGCCACGAATCCTTGCTGAGGGAAAGGATCAGTAAACACAGCTGGCTGGGTAGTGGCCACATTAGGAGGAGCATGAGGGGAGGCGTGCTGTCCGCGCAATGTGGCTTGAGACTCCCACATCTGCCGCATCTGGGGTAAGAGGGGACAATCATGGGTGTAATGACCATAAACACCGCAACACGAACAAGGCTTATTTGTACGAAGCGGCCTGTCCGGCTTGGGCTGAGTGCCCTGTTGCTGGTTGACAGTGTTAGGGTCCATACCGGGATTGGGCCCACGAGTACCAGGGGCAGATTGATTTGGATTGCCTCTCCGCCTTCTTTGAGAAGAAGGGGGGTTAGTCGCGCCCTGCTGTGCAAATACCTGCCCTGGAGGGGGTGGTAGGTGCTGTTGCGGGGGTTGAGAAGACAAGGGAGGTGGAAGCGCATATGCTGGAGGAGCTAGCATACCAGGCTGCGGATAAAGGTAATGGTTAGGTTGGGAAACATTGAGGTAAGCAGGAGGTTGGGCAAAAGGAGGAGGCATGTCGTATCCTCGATACATGCTACCGGGAGGGGGAAGAGTGCTAGAGGTGTTGGCCCCTCCGGGAGGGAGACCGTAGCCCATAGGAGGTTGAGTAGGTGGATGGGAAAGGGCTCCAATGATACCGTCGGCGGAATGAGATGCCCCCGGGGCGTCAGCGCCACCGGGCCTGGGGAGTTCAGGGAGAATGGTATAAACATAACCAGATTGAGCGTAGATCAGGTCATATTTCAAAGCTATTTGGAGGGTGGCTTCTTCAGTTTGAGGAAAATGGGAGGCGACATCTTTGCCGATGGGAGCTGGAAGGGTGCGGAGGAACCAGTCCATATAAACCCGATCTTCGAAGGGAGGGGCTCGACATAAGCTCTGTCTTCTTCGCCATTCCTGAACATGGGCGGAAAGGCGGGTTGAAGAGGATTGCTTAAAGGACGTCAAGAGCTCCGTGCCAGTGTCGTATCGGAGGGGGAGCTGGAAATAGGACAAAAAGGCTTGGGCAAGGGTCGCAAAGGTGGTATGGGAAGAGGTGGCTTGTTCGAAATACCATTTAGAAGCTTCGCCGGTAAGCGTGCGTTGGAACAAACGAAGACGGATGGAGTCATCAGTAATGGAATTGGAGGAACACCACATGTGGAAATATCAGACATGATTGGTTGGATCTTCTCCAGCAAGGCCTTCGAACTTAGGGATGTCGGAGGGGAGCTTGGTTGGCATAGCAGGCCAACCAACATCGTGGCGAATAGGGTCATTGATCAACTGATTGAAATTGGGGAGGCTGAGGCCTGCAATGTACGGCAGTAAAGGTGTGGCCGAGGTAGTTCCTGTGGCGGTTCCGCTAGTAGTAGGTCCGGCATTAGGGCCTGGAGGACTACTAGTGTTAGGCCCTGGACCAGACATGGTGAAGGTGACAGGGGGAGAACTAGGAGGAGAAGGAGGAACCGATGAATCAGGGGAGGAGTCGGAGTGCGGACTCGGAGGAGGACTAGCTCAACGACGGCGGGTCGAAGCAGGTCGATCGACCGGAAACTGAGGGTGAAGGCCAAGAAGTCTCCGGGAAAGGCGCCTTGGGGGCGCAATGACGATAGGAAGAAGGAAACCGACAGGGGAAAAAAGGGACAGAATCAATGAAGGTCAAGGGCAAAAAAGGTGCAGTGACAATTGATTTTAGAGTCTTTGCCAAGCGGTGTTAACCAAGCGCTTCTTCGCTTAGGTTCAGTGTGTGGCGTGCGTTAATTTTAATTTTTAAACCCTTTCCATTTTGAGAGCAAGAAAAAAAAGTGTGCTGCGTAACTGAAAATAAACCTACAGAGAACAGTATATAATACTGAAAGAACAGAAAAATAACAGCTACTTGTGCATCGATCTAACCCAAGGAGGCGGGTCTCTCAAAACTAATCTGAAAAGAAAGGGAAAAATCTAGGCAAAACACACGGAAAAGAGGCCGATAGATCTAAGGTCAAAAGGGACAGGGATCTAAAGGATAAAGCTGCTAAAAAGAGGTGCAGATCACAGCCAAGAGACAGAGGCAAGGTGGCTGGAAAAAAGGGAGGAAATCAGCAAAAAGCGGAAAGGACAGGGAGGAGGTCCTAAAGAGAGGTCCAGACAAAACAACAAGAGGTGATTTGAAAGGAAAAGAGGCTGATTTCAATGGATCTGAAAGGGCGGTAACAGATCTGGAAAAGAGGAGGTTGAAGCTCTGAAAAACCGACGGCTGAAACCACTAAAACTCTTCCACAAAAAGTGGAGGGTACTAAAGCCCTTAGGGGCTAGGTTCCCACTTAGATGAGTAAAAACAGATTAGAACTTGGTCAAGGCGAGCTGAGACAGAGGCTGGAAGACACTGACAGAAGCTGCAGCAGAACCCAGAAAAATTGCAGAAAAATTACTGAAAAACTGGCAGGTCGCAGTTCCTGACCTGTTTTCAGTGCAGGTCGCAGAAAAGGGGCAGAAAAGTGCGACCTGGAGGTCCAGGTTGCAGTTTATGGGCCAAAAAGTGCGACCCCCCGTTTCGGCTGTCTCGGCAGCAGATTTTCAGAAAATTTGCCGTCTCAGTTGCGGCTGGTGTCGCTTACCTGCGCAATATGGCCAGAAACACACAGAAGTTATAAATTTTAATGTTTTAGGGTTTTATGTGAGAAAAATGACATAAAAAGAGGAAAACTAAGCAGCTGAAAAGAAGCCCTAGGGCCTGGAGTAGCTGGATATGCAGGAATATGAAAAACGACAGCGGTCATAATTTAAAACCCATGTGGAGTCGCCATTTGTTAGTATGAATCCTTTGTCGAAGTGTACGAAAAAGGACCACTTTAGCTATGCATAACTAATAGCCCTAACAACAGAAATCACTGCCAATATCTTCAGATCTGCAGTTAGTTTGACAAGATAAAAGCTGCAAAACACCAGATCTATGTATGGAAAGACATTAAACAGTAAAAATAAGGGTTTGCTCCATATACCAGTAGACAAGACAAGAACAAATTTTGAAAGAATTTTATATTAATCGGGCACCTGGGAGGAAAACAAGAAGTTGTATCCAATTCTCCTCAGTGGGATGGGTTCTTGGAAGTCCTCAGCACTTCAGATCTAAGCTTTCTCTCTCTTGTAGGTGTAGAAAATCCAATGCAAAAAATGGAGCTCAATGGGA
>JAXQQM020079209.1:0-15644 GCA_034641835.2 Pinus albicaulis
GAATCGGGGAGCCAACATGGCATTGGTAGTTCACCTTAACGTACTCTTATTGGGTCTAATTCTCACATAAGCATGATCACCCACTTTGAATTCCCGATATGTCCTCTTTCGATCCGCATACACCTTCTATCTATCCTAGGAAGCTTTTAATTTTTTTTGGATATTCTTAAATTATCGCACCATCTAAGCCAAAATTTCTAGTCCAAGCATTAGTTTTGTTTATAGACTACTCTAATTAATGGGTTTTTGTCACTATCTACCATATATCGCTTCAAACGGGCTCATCTTGAGGGATTCCTGGTACCCCCCGCTGTTGTAGGAAAATTCCACTAGATGTCGATAATATTCCCATTTTGTGGGTTGTTGCATTACATACATTTGAAGCATGTCCTCCACTGTCTTTTTTACCCGTTCCATTTTCCCATTCATATAAGGATTATATGTCATGCTAAACTGGATCTGTGTGCTTAGTCTGGGAAATAGTGCCTTCCAAAAGGCCGAGGTAAACTTCACATCTCTGTTTGAGATGAATGTTTTTGGAATGCCATGCAATCTGAATATATCCCTTATGAAGATGTCATCAATCTGTACAGTTTTAAAATTGGACTGTACAAGAATAAAGTGAGCTGCTTTGTTCAACCCATCAACTACTACCATTATAGAGTCATTTTGTCTCTTTGATCTTGGTAAGCCAATAATAAAATCCAACGATATAACTTCCCACTTCCACTCTGGTACTCGTATGGGTTGCAATAAACTGGCTAGGTGCTGATGCTAAAATTTATCCTTCTGGCATTCCAAATATTTATTCAAATATTCAACGATGTCTTTGTGCATTCGAGGCTTAAAATAATCTTTTCTTATGGTTGTTAAGATTTTCTAATAGTTGGGGTGTCTAGAATATGAACATTTGTGATACTCATCTAGAATCAACTCTTTTAAACAAAGTTGATTAGGAATATATATCTTTCCTTGGAATATCAATAGTTGTTCATTATCGATGGCATAGTCCGATTGTCTTCCTTGGTTTTTTGTATCTTGTGTTTACTGCCATAGAAACCGATAGTCAGGATCTTTTGCTGCAGCCTCCTTCAGCTATTTCTGAAACTTGAATTCCACATGATTGAAGTATAATTCATACACATAATGTAGTTTTATACTTAACGCATCGGCGAACCTATTTTATTCTCCTTTAACGCGATGCATTTCAAAGTAAAATTTTCTGAGGAGTGCATTCCATCTAGCTTGGTGAGCATTCAAGACAACTTGTTTAAAATAAATGTTCAAGGTACTATGATCAATTTTCAGCACAAACCTTTTTCCTAATAAGTAGTGCCTCCACATTTTGAGTGCATGCATTACTGCGGTCAATTCTAGATCATATGAAAAATATCGTTGTTCATGATCTTTCAAATTTCTAAATTCATATGTCATGACCTTCTCGTCTTGTGACAACACTTCTCCTACTCCTTCCGTGTCGGCGTCAATGCAAACCTCAAACTCTAAATTTGGATATGTCACTTTCAAGACAGGAGTTCTAGTTAGCATTTGTTTTGACTTTCTGAAACTACATTGGAATTCACTAGTCCAATTAAACACTTGCCCCTTTCGCTGCAAGGAGGCTATGGGAAATGAAATTTTCGAAAATCCTTCTATAAAATGCTGATAGTAACGAGCCACTCCTATAAAGGATCATATGTTTGCTACATTTTTAGGAACCCTACATTTTAGGGGACTTATAGAAAGGGGCATTAGGTGTACCCTGGGATGCAACTCACCTAGTATTGATGAGGATATTGTTGAGCATCTAGAGACACCACGTTTAGTAGAGAGAAGGCTACAAAGGTGTTACCGATAGATTTAAGGCAGAGGGAGTGTTGTACGAAGGATTACTCTTCAGCATTTAGGTATACTCTTGATCACAGCCTTTGGGACATACCCACCCCTCATCCTCGAATGTGGTTTTCAGATGTGAGCTGTTTGGTTGTTGCCCCTTGACACTCTCCAATCAGCCAGCATGGCATGGGAGGTTCACCATATGCAGTCATATGATATACCATGTGTCATGATCCAGAAGGAGGCTCTCCAATTGAGACACTTGATAGGTGCACGAGTTGATGGATACCGGCTTAGGGATGGTGTGGTTGATTACCAAGGTCACATATGTTCCACCCCTAGGCTCACAATTGAGGGATGTTGGATGGTATATTTCATCTACAGGAGGGTACCCAAACTTTGAGTAGTGTCCATATTTATCATCAGAAGTTGGGAAAACAGATTTTACTACAATTTCTGGCAGGATCAGGGCAAGTACGCATGCCTGGGACAAAATCCTGATACTTGGAGTCCACCCAGGGGTTACATAAAAGGGTCAAAGCTAAGGGTTAGATGGGTTACAGAGAGGATTTGGAGTTGGAGTTAGGATCTCCCAGCGTAGTTGGGGGATCTAGGGATTTGTTGAGAAGGTGGACCACTCCACTATCTAATGAGCAGGGACAACGTAGACGATGATCCAATCCACTTTGGGTTTGACATGTGGGGGAGCACTGATATTTCCACTGATGTTTCTCAGGGTCATGATTGTAAGTGGATGGGTGGATATCAGCATCATGGGGACGCTCGAGCAAGATGAGCTTGTGCTACACATATTTTCATCACAAGGCCCCAAGGGAAAGGGATACAATCTGGACCTGATTGGTAGTACCTCACAGTCAGAGTGGCACAGTGTCCGCATGGTGGCACCTCTACGAGACTAGCAGGGGACTCGAGTATTAAAACTCTACATAGCTCGATAACCTTTAGGGGGGAACTGTATACTACATGGGGGTATCATGTAGATATTCCATTGGGCTTTGTGAGTCACTGATGGAGTGGGGGAATTGATTAGTATGGCAGGCTAGTCAGCGGGATGATATAAGGAGGCATTCATGTGAGCGAAACGCTACCTCTGTAAGGATTAGGCAGTATCTTTGAGGGTTTACTCTTGGAGTGTGCATGATGGACTACTTGGTAGGGATACTACATGAGGATTTGGGCATAGTGCCATATTATCATGATTCCCTACTCAGTAATGATGACTAGAAGGCTTCTGCTACTTGTTCTTGGCATGATGGTGAGTGGAGCAGGTTGAGATTCATATTGGACAGGATGGCTTTGGATCCTGGCATTAAGGGATCCTGTCATATTAGAGTGATGCATAGGATATGGAAGATTCAGTGGCTCATCTGGGATCCAGACACATTTTTCAGTGATAATGGGGGAGCATCAACTAGAGATGAGGCTTGTTTAGGTGTTGCTTGAGAACAATCAACGTTTTGGCAGGGAGGATTGTAATATTCCTAATTAGAATATAGCTAATTAGAAAATTAAATTTTCCAAATTTTTCTTTTCTAAAGTTCAGTAGGAAAATAAAGGGGTGAAGGGACTATAAACCCAATATTTAGAATAAAACCACTTTCTTAGAGTTAAAGTAGATAACGTAGCTCTTTTGGGGCCAAGAGGCGAAGAGGGAAGTGTAGTAAGTGTGAAAGCCAAGGGGCCAAGTAGAATTGTATTTAATGAGTGGACCCAAGGATGTGCATCAAGTGTGAAAGCCAAGAGGCCAAGTAGCAGCGTAGTTAATGAGTGGACCCAAGGATGTTAGGGTTTCACAAGAATAAAAAAGGGGTGAGGGAAGCAATAGAGAGGAGTCATTCATTCATCAAATTTCTTCTTGTCATTTTGACTAGAGCACGATTGAGCTATTTAGCAAAGTCTGCACTGCTGTTTAGCACACGGGTGTCTCCGAGTGGATATCCCAACCTCATCCTCGGGGGACTTCAAGTGCCCGCTAAGGAGAGGATTTCTAGCCTTTGGTGAGGGATTGAAACACTGGAAATAGAATTATGTAGTCCCTTCAAGACTTCATAAAGGGAGGATAGAGTGTAGTCCCTTCAAAACTGTGTATAGGTAGTAGAGACTGTGCAGTTATTGCGCATTATAATGGAAAGGAAGTGTCGGAAGCATGGGAGAGAAGAGAATTTTAGCCAAAGTATTTGGAGGGGAGGCTAGCCAAATCTTAAAAGGGAATTTTTCTTCATTTTGGATACATCTACCAATAGTTCTAGCCAAGATTTTGAATTTCCCAACAGTTGGGTGAGTCAAGCCCAATAGGGCCAATTTTCTGAAGTCAAAACTAGGACACATATTTTCTGGGTTTTTCTCAGTTTTTTGAGTAGATTCCTTGGTTAAGGCCCTTAAATTTTCTGAGCAGTATATCATCTCATTGACGCAGTCCCGAATCAGCTAGGAGCGAGAGGAGTTAGGGGAAAAAGGGTCAAATTTTGATGGTTGGAATTAGAGGAAACTCATTCTAGGTTTTTCTGGGTTTTGGGCAAGGATCAGCTTCCAAAGTTCCTAGAATTTTCTTAGCAGTATAAGTGGCCCAACCGATAGTCCAAAGTCAACCAACAACAACATTTCCAACAGGGCACCACAGAGGGAGAGTCCAGCAGAATAAGAGTAGAGCAGAGTTTTGGGTGGGAGAATTTGAGGGCTATTCCAACTAGCTTAGCCGGCTAGAGTGTTATCTTCTTGAGCACTGTTGTACTTATTTTTCATCTCTAGTATTTTAATAAAATGGCTCAGCAGTTTTTTTTGGCTCCAATTTGCATTTTTCGATGGTGTATTTTATGTTACCGTAGCTTTTTGTCTATTTTCACTCTTATTACTATTAATCCTAGTTTTGGGATATTATAGAAGAACATTGGTTTTTGCTAAAAATTCCAAGAAATCATGGTCAGTATTCTCCATTAGAATTGGTCACTATTCACTAACTAAGTTCCCATAATAAAAAAAGGAAGTAGGTAGTATCAAGGAGCTAAAGCTACCAACGTGTGCTTTTAGGAGACACAAACCTCACAACATGATTAAATAACATTGAAAATCAATGAAACTTTATCATTTCTATGAACAATAGTCCCTTCCCAATGACTTACTCTTTCAATATTTCCTGGCATACAAGGAGTCAAGGAAGAGAGTGGAGGAAAGGGAGGAAGTGGACATATTGTCTATCCAATATCTTGTAGAAGGGGATAGATAAAAGGAAAGAAAACATCATTATTCATAGATTGATGCAATCTTAAAAACCAAATAAAATGAGGAAAACACAAAGGCTAATGCCTTAGAAAATAAATATATTGAGGCTAAATCTTAAAGAGAAAATAAAAGGTAGGTCAGAGTTGAATTCAAAACAAGCGAAAGAGATGCTAACACCAAAATAGAGAAATGTGAAGAGTCAATTAAATTACATGAGGAAGTTAGGAATGAAAAATACCTAGAGCCTTATCTTAAATCCACTTGACAAGAGAATATTGCTCATGAAAATACTCTAGTAATCAATATGATGCAAAGCTCCATCATCAATCATAATCCTCTTTTTTATATTCCTCCAACCACTAAACAACCAATAAATGTTCCTATTGTTGATAATCCAAGGGATCTAAGTGATGAAGTTGTTGAAATAGGGGATTATTATTACAAAATCTACAAGGGATGTCATTCGTAATTTATTTAAGTGAAGAAAAATAGAAATGTTAGCAGGAGAGGAAGAAATCTTAGAGAGTCCTGAAAAAAGAATAATATGGAACTATGTTGTTGGAAAAATTACTCATAAGGTTATTGTAGAGACCACCTCCATTATAGGAGCTCTTACTTTTGTAAATAAGGAAATAACACAAATTTTATCTACGAATGTAGGGTTATTAACTCATGTAGTTAGATTTTTGCAAGAATAATTGAAAGAAGAAGAAGAAATGGATGAGGTTGAGCAAAAAGATAGGTTTGAGTAACAACATTTTTCTCTCAGAATCTCTCTAGGATTAACAAAAACAACAACTTGCATAGTTGAAATAGGTTCACACTGCTAAGATAAAATCATTGAAAGAGAGAGAAGAAAGAATTTAACACTAAATTTGAAGAACCCTGAAACGCCCAAGCCAAAAAGTCCCCATATACCAAAAGTAATATTCATTCACACAAGATGGAAGACCCACTAATACCAGTTTCCCTTGAAGAAGTCCTAATGTCGCAATGGTAATATAGGGTTTACCAATTGCCTAAAGTTTATAAGCATTTTATAATATATAAATAAGTAACTACACTCGGATAAGGGGGAGGCGAGGAGAGAGGTTGGATATTTCTTGTTAAGATACCTTTTGTCAATATTTTGTAAATAACGTTCTTTCTGCCGATTAATGCAAATAATTTTTCAGAAGATATATATGCCCCCTTTTGTATGGTAATACTTTATTCTAATGGTTTATAGATATTTTCTATTTTCATAATTTTATGAATATTTCATGGTTTTATTATAATCAATTAATCAATATTAATGTGGATTACTCTTATAATTATTGTGTAATGATTAATATGTTGATAAATACGCAATCATCAATTTTTTTATCATTTCTCAAGAAAATAACTCCATAGACAACAATTTGAATTCATCTGGTCTAGGAATTGAAATCCCTAATTCTAAAGAATTAATATTTGGTATAGTTAAAATAAGATAAGTAGATAAGAGGTAAGGATATAAATATAATTGGAAAAGGAGTAGCATTAACAGCTAAACATAATTTAAAGCAACCAGAAAAAATAATCCCTACACTTTAATGACACCTAGGCCCACACTTTGATTGAAGATTACCATACCAAATTATATATAGACTAATTGGGGCTTCTAATAGTATTTTATCCCTCGTTTATGAATGGTTATACAATATCTCCACTATGGGCTTAAACATAACCTTACTACATTATCAATTTTGATCAGTGATGGCTTTTTTGAAATAATAATACCATCTTAAACACATACATGAATAGACAACATATAAGATAATCGTGAGATGATTTTACTATTCAAATGATATGAATTTATAATACATTCATATGACCCTTGGTTTCATTTTCCAAGGTCTATTGGACTCCCTTAGACTATTCACATTCCATCACACCAACATCACACCAACCCTTAGAGGATTAGGTGTCTAACAATTAGATTGGTAAGAACATATTATGGAGCTCACCCTAAACATCGGAACAGTGTTTTCCTAAGAATATTATATCCTTAAACTAAGGAATGGAAAATTTTAAGGTTTCCATTTCTCATCTTGGTGCTTCATTTTAATCCTATCAATTCTTATTTATAGATCATTTTTTTACTAGGTTATCATTATTAAACTTACATTTATTAAACCATATTATGTTCATATTAGCATATGATTTTTAATCTTATATTTATTGAATTCATCTTATACTTATAGTATGCAAGATTCCAAGGGTTCTCCATGACTAAATATAAGTTAAGAGTCAGAGTTTCCGCATTGATTTTTTCTTTTTCTTTTTCTCTCTAAGATAAATGTAGCTCACAAATTCAAAAATAGTATAATAGTTTCAATTCAAAAATATAAGATACAAAAGAAGCAATAAAAGAAAAAGAACCTTCGAAGGATAATACTTTAATTGGATTTGAAAAGTTTGTCTAAAACAATGATTTTCAAGATATGAAAGAAAGTAATTATGGTTTTGAACCTTGAAAATCTTGTTGCTGCGTATTTTTATCATATTAAAAATACTATACATAGACAAGGAGTTTATTGCTTTACCTACCATTTCAATGTTATTTTATTTGTGGATATTGTTGAATGGTCAATTTCAAACCATTGGTAGTAATAGTACATGAAACATTTCAACGATTTTATTTTTTTATTAGTAACTATGTTTAATTTTCGGGATAAAGGAAGTGTTGAGATTCATCCTACACATATTTAATTTTTAGACTAGTTATGGTTGTATAATTTTTTCATTCTATAATATAAAATAGAGCCATATAACCTCCATTTTTGAATGATATCATTTAGTTAATATATTCGTGATTATATTTTTATATAATATGTTTACTGATTTTCATTAATAAATATTGCTTCACTTAAACCTATAATGTTCACTATTATCTTTTCTCCTCGCTTTGTATTTGGGTTTTACGAATAATTTTTCCAAAATAAACACATTATATTATTTTTTATTGAGAGGGTGAGGTTGTTAAAAAATACTCGTTCGTTCATACACTTCACATTTGGTTTATAGGTAACCTTTTTCTACATTATTATTGCTTTGAAAAAGTATAACATGATAATGCAATAATTTTCACCATCACTTGTTTTAAGTTATTTCGATGTCTCTTAAATATTTATTATTTTTTGAGATATTCATATTATGCATTAATACACAAAAAATCAAAGTCATTAGAATCACATTTTTAGATTCAATACGGGAAATTCTTAGTAGAAGGAAAAAATTCTAGGGGTTCAGAAATATTACTTAGGACTTACAATAAAAATGAAAGATAAACAAGCATGGAAAAAAATGGTGGGAGGAAGTTAGGATATTTTCAAAATTTAAGATGTGTATTAAAAATTTTATTCAGGATAATAGTATGTAAAAAATATCGGTATGTATTAGAATGGTGTACATTGTGTAATAAAGACAATGAATTGATAAATGATTTATCGTATATTTTTTATATTCAAAAGTGATATGTGATGAAACAATAAATAAAATACTTTGGAATATAATTTTAAATTGAAATTCACATTTTGTGAATTAAAATATTCATTTGTAATTTATAATTGTTGGTTGTGTGTTATGTTTTTTCTATGATTAGAAATAGACGCAAAGCGGGGGTAAGAGGGGGCCGGGAGCCCCGCACGCTTGTGATGGGCGCGACAGAAGGGTCATAGGGGGGTGGCAGAGCCCCCATAAATTTTTTTTAACCGTATATTAGGTGGGAAGACCTGCCTATGGTTTTGTGCATGAGTTTACACATGATTTTGGGCATGATGGTTTTCTTTTCATGGTATTTTGAAGATCTGGTCAAGGGAATTACGGTTATGTTCTATTCCAGAGTTAATGGATTGGGTTTTATGAATGCTCCATAATGTATATATATGTGTTGTAACACTTAAAGGAATATGATGAAAAATCAAGCTCGTAGTCCCAGTTTGGGATCAAGGGGAAAATCTCTGTGTATATCTATTTTATTTTTTATGATCTCGCTATTGTTTATTTTCTGTCTTTTAAGAATTCGTTTGCAGATAATTTTTGTACATGGTTAAAACCTACAACGATTTCATAATCAAAGTCTAGATATTTGAAATCAAAACAAACAATTTAAAAACCCAATATTCACAATTTCAAAATCTAATTTTGCACTTTAAACTAAAAATCACAGTTTCAAAATCAAAGTTTATAGTTTCCTATTTTATACCTTTCCTTATTATTGGAAATTTAATGAAATTATGTTTCGAAGCATAGATGACTAAAACTGACTTAAACATATAAAATCTATATTTAGTAATATTCATAAAAGAATTTAATGTGTTACATATAAGCCTTGCTTGCCAGATATGGGTGGAGGAGTTGATGTTGGAGCACTTAGTGTATTAGAGAGATAAAAATTATAAGAATATGTGGTATCCAAAGTCTAACTTAATTTAATTAACTAAGTAGTGCAATACCTAGTCAACCACTCAGTCAATTGTTAAATCACTTTCGTAGTTCACTACCAATTGTTAACTTTCTATCTCTAAAAAAGTTGTAGATGTGATGAACATTCTGATGAAAATTTGACTAAATTGAGAGGGGGGTTGAATTGGTTTAGTATATTCATGGACATTAAAATATTTTCATTAGACTCATTAAGTAAAACATTACATGAGAAACTTAACAAATAATGGCCAGGAGATTGAATATGTTACCAGTAAGTAATAAGAAAAACATCACATCAACACATAATAACAACGCATATTTACACCAGATATATGTGGAAACCCAGAAAGGGATAAAAACAAAATATTATTATTATTGTGATGCAAAGGAAAGCTCCTACTCCTTATTGTATCTGATCTTATGTAGGCTCCAACCTACAAGAAGTTGCTACCTCAATTTTCTGCAAGATGCAACATGCAAGGAAGCTCCAACTCCCATATGTTTTATGTAGGCTACAATCCACAGATGTATCGTACCTCAAAAGGCTCCAAAATTATCTTTATCAAGCCACTACTTGAAAGGAGACTACAATCCCCTAATGCAAACAAGAAACAACAATGTGTTGGTTTTCCTGGTCATAGATTCTGCATATATCCATCCTCATTTCTGCATCTTCTTTCATTCAAATATGCTTCACATTAGCTTCATATATGCGAGTAATGCATAATACCTCAAACAACTCTCACACATTCTCCCACTCTCTAACCTCTACTTGCCTTCCAAAATCACATATTTTATAAACATTTTTTTGTTGGTTGTTTGTATTCCTCATAAGAATATGAAGTGAATAAGCTTGAATCTTTTCCTTCCACTCATTGGTTTCAAAGCTCTTCATATTTTGAATATTAGAAAATAAATGAGTGCTCCACCACATTATTTCATCCATCAATATCAACATAATGCCAAAAGTAACATTATATGGTTACAACTCATGCACATAGTCCAAGCACTCTCTAACGAAAGCAATATTCACACAACATATGAAATCATTGCAAGCAGATGTATGCAACCTTCACTCTCCAAAGTCATAAATATGTTCAAAGCCATATTTTATTTATGTCATTGCCCCGATAACATTGATCCTTGTATTGTATTTTCTACCATGAATTTTTTATTTTATTGTCATTGAGTCTTGCCTTGCATCACAACAATTCAGCACAACAACAAACTACTGTCACCACAAATTCTTCATTAAACAATCTCTGCAACATTATCCAAGCATATTAGAACTTATGTATGCTTTTACTTAAACTAACTCATCATGACTTATCAAAACCATCAACACAAGCATCAAACCATCAACACACCATATGCAAACATTTCTTGCACCAATTGTGCCATGATATTAAGAATATGCAAACATGTCAACATATCACCATGCCATATCACTTATTTCTTCTCCTTTTCTTTGATGCTAATGCTCTCGCATCCCTTGTTGTTCTTGTTTGCTTATTTTTCCTTTTCCTTTGCATTTCCTTGTTGTTGCTCCTTTACCTTACTGCTCCTATGTTCATTTCTCTTGCATACCTTGTTATTGATCCTTACCCTGATGTGTTGTTCCTTGCCTTGTTGCTAATTTATTGCTCCGTTGCCATCAATGAAAATAATGCCATCACATTCTTATCACATTCTAGTTTAAATATTCAAAAAAAGACATTACTTCTATACACAACATTATAATTCTAACTTCCAAAAACCCAAAAACATGATATTAAAAAACAAAACAAAAATGTTAAATAATCAAATATTTAAGAATAAGAAAATATAGCTCAAAATATATACTCATAAAATAAAATAAGAAGGAAAAAAGTTTGAAATTTGAATATTTTTTTCTCCTAAATAACATTGTTTCAAAAAAAATTCATGTTCCATAATTCTTAATGATTATGACTGATTTTTGAACTCCAAAAATTTCTTAACGTAGTTTACATAGAAAATAAGGCTATCATATCCATCTCTTTAATTCCTCTTTACTTCTTAATGATTATGACTAATTTTTGGACTCCAAAAAGTCCTTAAGATAGTTTACATAGAAAATAAGGCTATCATACCCATCTCTTTATTCACCTATATCTTAATATATGACACAATAGGGTTACCCAAAAGCAAACCGCATTTTATTCTTAACAACATTTAATTCAAAACATTTTACGTGAACAACAACTCTAGTAATTCCATAGTGCTCCAACAAATTAAGTCCAATAAATTAAAAAAGTAGTGCACTTTCCAACGAAGTTAGATTTACAAGGAATTTCAAGTGCTTTAAGTTTAATTTTGTGGGCTGTCTTTGGAGTTAGGCTTAGCCCTTCTATTACATGGTTTCCCGATTATTTTATGAAGTTCATGGTTTCATTGCTATGTTTGGATTATTTTTAGAAAGTTGGTGAATTTACCTTTGAAATATTATAATTTTTGATAAAGAGACTCTTTTGTTTATATTTTTTGGATTACATTTAATTAAATTTAGTAATATTAAAATAATATTTTTTATAATATTTAAATATTTTATTTAAAATATAGTATTTTTTTGAGTGCAAGTTTATTTATTTATTTAGTTATTTTATTTTATATTATATATATATTATTTTATTTTTATTTTTGTTATTAAATTTTAACTTTTTGACTTTTTGGATTTAATTCTTGTTTTATTTTCTTGGGGGTAGTTGCTTGTGCTTTTATATTTTTATATTTTTTGACTTAGTCCTTATATAATTTTTCTGGGTTAATTCGTAGCTTTTAAGGTTGAGGGATTTGTATTTTTTGATTTATTTTATGCTTTTATTTATTTTTATTCTATTTTTGAACGTTTTTATTTTATTTTTAAACATTTTTAACTGTCTTTGGGTTTTTGACCATTGCTTCTCTCTTCCTGGTATATAAATGGATAGTCTGATCAGCCAATCTTCATTATCCTGATGATGAACTACAGTTGATAGTTCGAAACACGTCAGTTCCAAAAATTCTCATGTGATTTCCCGGAAGATTTAGAATTTAAAAAGCATTTATTTTACTTATTTACATTTAAATGTTCTTAAAAATAATATTTTTTAATCCTATAACTTAAATTATTTATCCTCAAATATAAAGATAAAATATAAAAAATACTGTCATCTATTAAATTATTTTTTATAGATACTGTTATAAAAAATGCATATGTTATTAATAAAATGCAGAAAATTTAGGCCAGACGAAAACTAAGAAGCCAAGCTATATTCATCATAAACAAAAAGCGTGGTTAATGAATTAACTCAAGACTCCTGTACTTCGAGATTATGTTATATTAATTAATTACTTATATATAATATTTATTCATTGCAATTGCTAGTTTATAAAATTTAAATTCCTATATTTCAATTATATATGTAGGTCAAATGGCAATCCCGTTGATTGCGAATTACACGCGTGTGTAAAACATGAGCATCTCTAAGCGAAATAAGAGGAAACAAAACTTTCTGCTGCGTTAGTTGGTTAAGAAAATAAAATACATATTCGAAATAGCAAATCATAGTCTCGGAAACTTGTAAGAGTTTTGGAGAAACTATATCAAATGATCACTTCAGCCGCGGGTTGATAAGTCGCCGTTAGTCTTATTTTATTACTAGAATTATTTTATTACATTGTGAAATTTGGCCAATCTAGTAGAAAAACGGGAATTGTAATATGCCTAACTTAAATTGTTTTATTACATTATGAAATTAGGCCAACCCTCTACATCATTAATTCAAAGTGCCAGAAGTTAGTCGGTAGATTCAATTATTGCATCTTTGACCATGACTTTAATGTCATTTATGAAAATAAAACTTCCCGGGAAATATAAAAGTCGTTGATTAATAATTAATGTAAATACGTTTAGGCTTTAATCATATTAAGCAACCTGCATTGTAGAGCATTATACCTCTCACCTTCCTTTGTCACATCCATTGCCTCACTCACTCCTCTGCCTTATCGAAAATGCAGGTAGTGGGGTCAAATACTAAAAGAAAAAGGAAGGCATATGTCTTGTTAGAAGAAGGCACTTGTACAAAGAGTGGACAACTGGCCAGTGGCGGCATACTGTGAATGGTGGAATCTATATCGAGCAACTTATAATAAGTAAACTGATGTGGCTGGGTTTACTTGTTTAGAATTACAACTTTGGAAAATTTAAGGTACATACTAAATTTGATCAGCATTTGGTATCCAATGTCGAGCAACCGCCCTACTCTCGCTGAACATCAGGGATTTTTCAGCTATGAGCACCGCCATTATAGATAACGAAACTAGATTGCCCGAGAGCTTTACTACATCCCGTCACAGTTGCCTCATGGTTCAGTGCAGTTCGCAGTCTTCAACGAGCCTGCAATCATCAGCAATCACAGCAATCTTCTCAGCTAAGCAATCATCCCCAGACGAGTTTATGTTCACACAGTAGCATGACCTCAATCCCCTCTCTTGGAATAGCTCAGCCTCACGGCGGAGGAAGTGTTTATCGATGCATATCTACGCTGAGAGGCCATGTTGGGTGCGTATATTCTCTAGCATTGGCGGACAATTTCCTGTACAGCGGATCTTCCAGCAATGACATTCGAGTATGGAGGAATCAGGATCTCAATGAGCACTGCAAGTTCGGCCACGGGGATGGGGCTGTGAAGTGTATTCTCGTTTCTGGCGACAGGATATACAGCGGGCATCAAGATCACAGAATCAGAGTTTGGAAACGTGGTGAAAAAATGCGGTCTGCAGTCCATACGCTGGTGGCCACCATGCCGACACTCAAGGATTATGTGTTGAACGCCATACAGCCTAGCAAGTATTTTCAAGTGCGTAGACACAAGAAAGTTCTCTGGATCGAACATATGGATACCATATCGGCTCTATCAGTTGATAGAAATGGATTTTTATACTCAGCTTCGTGGGACAGAACGGTGAAGATCTGGAGGCCTTCTGACTTGAGGTGCGTTGAGTCTTTTAGAGCACACGACGACGCCATCAATGCGCTAGTGGTTTCACCAGATGGTTTTGTTTATACAGGATCTGCGGATTCCAGAATCAAAGTCTGGGCAAAGGTCTCGGGCGAGAGAAACCATTCTCTGGTTGCTACGTTTGAGAGACACAAGTCTGCCATCAATGCACTGGCTCTCAGCCCCGATAGTTCCATTCTATACTCCGGAGCTTGTGATCGGTCCATCATTGTGTGGGAAAGGGAGCAAAAAGACCGACAGATGGCAGTGTCAGGCTGCTTGACAGGGCATAAACGTGCGATCCTTTGCTTGGCGACCGTGGCCGATTTTTTATGCAGTGGATCAGCGGATAAGACTATCAGAGTTTGGAAGAGAGTCGACTGCGGCGCGCATTACATTTTCGCGGTTTTAGAGGGTCACAGAGGGCCAGTCAAGTCCATTGCAGTTTCTGCGGCTGTTGTGATGGGATGCCGCGTCTACAGCGGCGGCCTGGATCATGACATTAAGGTTTGGTGGGTTTCTTCGAACACTAGCCGTTCTGATGATCATGACGAGGATGCCTGCAAATCACAGGTCATTGAGAACGCCTGGGATTTTCAAGCAGAAAACATGGCGTAACTAATCTGCCCTCTGTATCATGAGTGTGTACTCAGAAGCCTTGACACAATGTGACTTTCGAACAATCTCTTTTTCCTGCAGTAGTCTACTAGTCTGTCTTTTTGCTCTGAAAATCATTGAAATTCGGTAAGATTTTTAAAAGAAAATTTGGCAGGGATTTTGTAAATCCAGATTATAGCTATCAAATTTTAATGTTTTGGGTGTTCCGAAGTGTTAGATAACATTGAATCCATTTCAACCATCAAAAACATGATTCAGTTACTCGGACTCCTACTACAACATTTCTTAAAAAATTATATATATATATATATATATATATATATATATATATATATATTTATTTATTTTAAATATTATTTTGTTTATTTGAAAATATAATTTAATATAGAAATACAATAAAACAATTTTTGTTATAAATTTTAATAGAGTTTATTAAACTAATTTTAAAAATACTATGTAAATATATAAATAAAGTTGATAATATTATCTCCATATACTTTT
>JAXQQM020090423.1:0-37975 GCA_034641835.2 Pinus albicaulis
ATTTTGATGTCTTCATATTGAGATTTTCTACTTTTTCAAACTAGTTTTGTGGACAATCAAATAGTGATAAAACTGAAGGATCTTTGGGAAATTTCTCTCTGCTTTAGTATATTTTGCATCTTAGAATTTGCATGCTCTTATTTATTTGCATCAGGTGCACTTAAGCATTTAGTATTTTTCATAGTTTTTGCGAGTGTGAAGTTTGTTATCTGAAAAGAAAAAAAATATATAATCTCGTAGAACCCGTGTAGAAATTTATTTTCATCGAAAGGCAATTACTGAATTTGCATGTAGTTTGGTTTTCATTAATTTATTTTCTGCGTCACAAAACACCACGAGTTTCATTTCCGTATCCCTTTGACTTAATATAACAGCCGATTAAAATAAGCGCTATAATTTAAAAACAACTAGCAAGTTTTTATTAAGTGTCATATACCAACTAGCTAGGCTGTAGGGCCTTGGATTAGGTGAGTAGAGAGTTAACTCTCCAAGGCCGCTCAAACAAAAACATAAAATTTTATTAAGTGAGCGAAATCCAACTCCGTTAGGTGGACTGAGAAAGCTCTCCTCCAGAGAGTCAAGCGCGAGGGGAAGTGAAGGCCGAGAAGAGAGATACCCCCTCTCTAATTTGCTAGATCTGACCTCAAGACTATTCCGCCTGGCTTCTGACACGGATTGGTGCCCATATTTGCCATTCCTAGGTTCCACATAGGTGACTGCAGGGGGGGAATACCCGTGGTACCTGAGGCAGACGTCATATCACTTCCAGTAGTACTTCTAGGGGGTGCCCTTGCGAAGCTTGGGTACTTGTGTCGGCAAAGGCTATTGTTAGGAGGTCGACGTAACTGTTTCTGTTACCTTCACTAGTAGGCCTGGGCTGTAATTATCCCAGACTACTTTCGGGAGGTCCTATTCTTCGCTTTCCTGTATTTTGGTGTCTGGTCCTAATCACCCGGAGCAGAAATACCTAAAGGTTGTTTGCTTGATTGTATCTCAGGGATTTTTTGTAGTGAGTGCTATTTGCTCCTAGCTTAGCTAGCTTTATACTTTATTGAGTCTAATTAAAAATTTTTAAAGTGGTTGATCAAGCGCCTCATCGATCGTGGAGAATCCGGGGGTTATCTACCGAGAGTCCAGAGCCTTCTTCAAGAAGGCATAGGAGTAATTTAGCAGGTGATTATCACCCTGTGGCGTCTGACGTAGTGGAGAGAGATCCTCCACAAGGGATTGAAGGTTTCGTAGCTAGTTCTGGTGTTGGTTCCGAGAGGAGCGTTCTGCTCACCTCGAGAGTCTTATTTCCGCAGGAAGAAGAAGTACAAATAGAGGAAGTGTCTCAACCCTCTGAGTCACTTCCATCTCCTCTTCCTCCTGATTATCCGTTCATTGTTGAATACATCGGACCTGAGTCAGAGAGACCAGAAGATCCTCCATATTATTCATACCTTTCGATGGCCACGACTGGGGACGCGGCTTCTGCTGTGAGTGCTGCAGGCATTCAGACTCCTACTTCTGTAGAAGGAGGAGGCGCTATTGCTATATCTTTGATTGCTTCTAGTACTGATGTGTTTGGCTCTGGTTTCACCCAAGCACATGCTTATCAATCTGGTCCCTTTTGTTTTGGAATGCCCACTAGTGGGATTCCTTCTTTTTCCTTTTCCGCTACTGCAGCTGCATCTACACCCATGTCTTCCATGGCTAGTGGATCAGCTTCTTTTCAAGCGTTCCCCTTCGGAACTGGGCATATTCCTAGTTCGAATCCTTCTTTAGGGTCCTTTCCGTTTACTTCTCAGACTCAAATTTTCAACCCTTGGACTGGTGGTCAGAATTCGACAACTTTTACAGGTTGGAACCATGTATTCACTACAGCGGGGGCAGCGAATTAGTTTTATGTTGGTCACCAAGGGAATGCTTCTTTCCCTTCATCGAGTGCTTATCAGACTTTTTCCCCTCTTTCTAATGCCTGGAACCCCTATCAGGGGCTTTCCTCTTCATTCAATACTTCAGGAGGGGGAACTGGTCTGGTCTTTGGTAACTCTGCATTGGGAGGAGGTTCTTCTCCTTTTTCTATGAGTTCTTTCTGGCAACCTGGTGCCTTATCAAATCTAGGGTATTATTTTCAGAATGCAGGGAATTCATCCCATCAAGGATGAAATCCTCAGGCTCCGCCTCGTTTACCTTTTTTGGCAATGTTAAACTTGCCAGATCTGTCGAAATTGACGAATGATCCGATCCGGTACTGTCCGGGGTGGCCTCTGGTTCCCACCAAACGTCCTTCAGACATTCCAAAGTTTGAAGGCAAGAATGGAGAAGATCCGACTGATCACATCACCACCTTCCATTTATGGTGCTCTTCTAACTCCCTGATCGATGATTCGATTAGGTTGAGATTGTTTCCACACACCTTAACTGGAAACACTGCCAAGTGGTATATTGAGTTAACTGGGGGAATTTTTGCTACATTTGGAGAGCTGGCTATTACATTTCTAAATCATTTCCAGTTTCCCATCCGTTATGACGTCGGGACTGAACTCCTAGCTAATTTTAAGCAGGACGACGCAACCCACATTTCTGACCATATTCAGGAATGGCAGAGAAGGAAGAGGCTTATTAAAGCTCATATTCCAGGAGAATTCCTTTTGGAATGGTTTATGAAATCTCTACAGTCAGATATTTCTAAAGATGTATCCCTATCTGGTGTATTTTCTGAGGAACGGGCTATTTTTAGGGCCCAGCAGCTGGAACTAATATATTCTCAGTCCGGAGTCCTTCATAAATATCTACCCAATGCTCCTCGCTCCAAATTAGATTTATCCAAGACTAAGCCTGGTCCTCATAGTGATGGACTTATTGGGTCGATCAATAGTGGTGTAGCTAACCTGCTTACTCAATTGCAGCAGTTGTCTATACAATCTGCTCCTTCTGGTCAGGTTGTGCTTGCTGAGTCATCGCCTTCCCAATATTTTTCAGTTAATGTCATCCAAACTTCTAATCCCAAAGGAAGTCAACAATCCGAAGGGAAGAAGAAAGGACGAAATAATAAGAAAAAGGGCAAGAATGGGAAGGGTAATGCGAATAAAACCAACGAGCATGTTTGTGAGGATCCACAGGATAAAAAGAAAGTGAAGTTTCCATGCAAGTTATGTATTGGAGACCATCTTACTCACCTTTGCCCTAAAATTCAGGATGCGCAGCGCTTTTTAGCTCAGCAGGGTTCTTCCAGTTCCCAGGCTGTGTTGACAAACCCTTTTCCCCAAGGGCAACAGCTAGTTTTTGGCGCGAATCAAAATACTGGGGCTTCCTCTAGGGGCACCCAGGAAGGGGAAACTCCATCAAACATATACATGATGAGTGCTCACGTGGATGTCGCTACGAGATCCTGTGATTATGGCGAAGAAGAGTCTTCGAAAGCTAAGGGTGCTTCTGATGCTACTGAGCCCTTCATATTACAAGGCCTACTGTTGAGCCTATACCTCGGATGCCAAAAGCATATACTAAGCATACGACGATTAATCCAAATGCTAGGGCTGCCCAGAACTACTCTATTGTGGAAGATCTGGCGCAGATTCCTTGTGCCATGTCGGCTCTTGAGGTGCTCCAGTCTTGTCCGGCTCAGCGCAGTGCTCTGCTCATTGCTCTTGGGGCTGTCGATCCAAAGAACTCTCTTATGATTACTTTCTATATGACTAATTTTAAAAAGAGACTCCCCCATCATATGGCTTTTCATATTAAATCATCGTACCGGAAATGCAATATTTTTCGAACGGTTGTTGATGAGGGTGCTTCCACATGTGTGATGTCTCTCACATGCTGGAAGGGAATTAGATCTCCCATAGTTGTTCCATATGCTACTCTTCTGACTGTGTTTGATGGTCATTCTCACAAACCGCATGGTATTGTCCCAGCTTTGCCCATCTGTGTTGGGGGCAAAACTGTAAATATAGAGGTTGAGATAGTTGATGCAAGCTTGGACTACAACCTTCTGTTGGGGAGAAACTGGATTTATGAGATGGATGTCATTGCATATTCATTGTTTTGGATTATTTTTTTCCCTCACGAAGGGAGGATTGTTACAGTGGACCAACTGGACTATCCTCCTGTAGACCCGAATGCATCTACTGACTCAACTATTCCAAAATTGGATAATACTAAGGCGCCTGTTGAGAATTTAGGGGTTGGAATGTATTCTTCCTTGATGGGTACTTTTGATATTCCACCTCCTACGGTTCATATAAATGCAATTTCATCCTCCAAGGCTCCTCTTCGAAGAGAGTTCTTCAGAACTCATTATTTTTCAGACCCTTGGACCTTACCTTCCCCTACCGCCACATTAGCGGAAGGTCAAGTAGGTGGAATGGCATTTCCAATGTCTGCAGCTGAGATTGCTTATCATTCTATTGTTGACTCTGCAGAGTCCATCCCAGCTCCTCTTTCACCAGAAGATTTGGATGGAGATGTGGCTCTGACTTGGACACTTAGTTCTTCTTCTGCCCAGGATTGCCTTGATACCACTCTTCCATCTGAAGAGGCCATCTTGGAAGCTATGACTGGTATAGATAGACCGTGGGATGATTTGCATCATCGGTCTTACTTTTTACCTAATTTGAGCGAAGTTGAAAAAAAAAATCCAAGTCCTCCGTCTCCTGGTCCTGTTCGCCTAGTCCTGAACCCTTTAGCACCAACACAGGTATATGCTGAAGGGAACATGGCTGTGATTTCTCCAACTATCCCGGTGAACATTTCCAGAGATCCCAATGTTATTGAGAATGTCTTCATCAGAGCTGAATGTTCCCCTTAAGAGATTCAGATTTACACTGATCTCTTTAAAGAGTATAGGGATTTATTCGCTTGGTCCTATGAGGAAATGCCTGGTATAGATCCATCTATTTTACAGCATGAGATCAAGACTTATGAAAATGTTAAGCCTGTGAGGTAAAAACTTTTTCTGATTAATCCTAGGAAGGCAGCAGCTATCAAAGCTGAGGTGGAGAAGCTGCTTAAGGCGGGATTCATTTTCCCTGTTCCTTTGACTGAATGGGTTTCAAACCCTGTTCCCGTAGATTAAAAACAAGGAACAATTCGAGTTTTCATTGATTTCAGAGACCTTAATAAAGCATTTCCTAAAGATAATTACCCCACACCATTTATAGATCAGATCATTGATGAGTGTGCCGGTAATGAGATTCTCTCCTTCATGGACGGTTTCTCCGGATATAATCAGATTACTATCCGTCCTAAAGATCAGCATAAGACTGCCTTTATTTGTCCCTGGGGTACGTTTGCTTACAAGAAGATGCCTTTTGGTCTTAAAAATGCTGGGGCTACATTTTAGCAGGCCATGTCATATGCCTTCCACGACATCAAATAGATTACCGAGGCATATTTGAATGATTTAGCTGCTCATTCTCGAAAGAGAATGGATCATCCTGCTCACCTCCGTCAAATATTTGAACGATGTCATTTCTACAAGATTAGGTTGAATCCGAACAAGTTCATTTTCGCAGTTACATTCGGTCGGTTATTGGGATTCATTGTGTCTAGGGAAGGGATTAGGGTAGATCCCTTCAAGGTTAAGGCAATACTTCAGTTGCCTCCCCCGTCCTCTATTCGTCAACTTCAAAGTCTACAAGGAAAGGCTAATTTTCTTCGGAGATTTATCGTAAATTATGTTGAAGTTACCAAGGGATTTATGAGATTGTTGAAGAAGGGAGTTCCATTTTTTTGGGATGACTTCGCTCAACGCTCATTCGATGCTTTGAAAAAAGCATTGACCTCTGCTCCTTTATTGAGTCCACCTGATTATAGCAGGGATTTCCTTTTGTATCTTGCAGCAGCAGAATCTACCATTGGTATCGTTCTGGTTCAGGAAGATGATGATCTTGCAGAGCATGTTATATACTATCTTAGTTGAGGATTGGTAGGTCCTGAGCTTCGGTATACTCCGATAGAAAAGCTAGCTTTAGCAGCTGTTCATGTTGTGCAGCGACTCCAGCATTACATTCTTCTACGAAAAACCTATGTTTTGGCAGCTGCCAATCCATTTCAGTTTGTTCTCAGTAGGCGAGTGATTGGGGGCAAATACAATAGATGGATTGTGATTTTGCAGGAATTTGATCTTGAGTTTATGTCTGCCAAGTCCAAGAAATCATTGGTTTTCGCGGAATTGATCTCCGAGTTGCCCTGTGGGGAAGAGATAGTCTATGATGAATCATTTCCGGATGAACATTTGTTTCTTATCTGTCCACATGATCCTTGGTATGGAGATATCATTGTGTATCTTCAGACTGCGAATTTTCCCTCTACTTTTTCGAAAGATGAGCGTCGTAAGTTGCGTCACTTGGCTAAGAATTACTTGATCATTGGTGATGCTTTATACCGTCGAGGGGTTGATTCAATCCTGAGACGCTGCTTAACTCTCGAAGAAGCTGAGGCTGTGCTGAATGATTCCCACAGTGGAGCTTGTGGGGGTCATTTATCTAGGCTTGCTACAGCCCAAAAAATCTTGCGTGCTGGGTACTTTTGGCCCTCGATTTTCAAAGATTGTATCGAATCGGTCAAAAAGTGTCATCCGTGTCAAGTCTATACTCGAAAAATGCGCGCTCATCTAGCTCCGCTTTTTCCAGTCATTACTGTTGGTCCCTTTACAAAGTGGGGTATTGATTATACTACTTGTAACCCGCCTTCGACTAAAGGTCACAAGTACATTATTGTAGCAATAGACTACTTTACGAAGTGGGTCGAGGCTATGCCTACTTTTGGGAATGATGGTGAGACTGCAGCTCTTTTTCTTTTCAACCAGGTTATCGCTCGTTTTGGTATTCCTAGAGAGATTGTCACTGATCATGGCAGTCATTTTCAGAATAGTATGATGGCTGAGTTGGCTCTCAAATTGGGTTTCCGGTAGGAGCATTCATCTCCGTATTATCCTCAAGCCAATGGGCAAGTGGAAGCCGTGAATAAATCCTTGAAGACAATTCTTCAAAGGACAATTGATAAAGCTCAATCCAACTGGCATATTATGCTATATCCTGCACTTTGGGCATACAGGACGTCAGTGAAAACTGCAACTGGCTTTACTCCGTTTCAGCTAGTTCACGGGTTGGAATCCGTATTTCCCATTGAATGTGAGATTCCTTCTCTTAAGTTAGTTGTTGAACTTCTTCCTGACACTTCTAGTCTTGAGGAACGTCTCCTTCATCTGGAACATCTCGATGAGCAGCGTTGGGATGCCGCCACGATGAATGAAGCGCATAAAAACTGAGTTAAAGTTCAGTACGATAAGGCGGTCAAACCTAGGGTTTTTTCGGAAGGTGACCTTGTTTTGGTCTATGCCCAAGAAAAAGATGCCCTGGGGGTAGGAAAGTTTAAGTCTATGTGGTATGGCCCCTTCATCGTTAAAAAATTCCTTAAAAAAGGAGCATATACCTTGGTTGATTTTGAAGGAAACGAGTTGCCGGAGCCCAGAAATGGGCTCTATTTGAAGAAGTATTATGCCTAGGCTTCGGCCTGGCATGTTGCTTTTGTATATAGTAGTTTTTCTTTGTACATATCTGGTTGTTTTTCGATCTTTGATGGGATGGTGATGTTTTTGATCTACTTTGGCAGGTTGTGTCGGATGTCATGAGTCATTTTGGTTTCGCCGATGGTGCTAGTAGACACACCCGGAACTTAGCTTCCGCGGCTTGGGTGCTTCATTATCCATCCGGTCAGCTGTTAGTATCAAGAGGAGTCTGCATTGGTCCTGCTTCCAATAATATAGTAGAATACACTGCAGTTATTTATCTACTCTCGGAGGCAATATCTTTGGGTGTTGATTCGTTGGTAGTTTTCTTGGACTCCCAGCTGGTGGTGTCGCAGTTGAACAATACTTATCGGGTTTGAGATCCATTTTTACTCCGGTTGTTCTTGAGGGTACGTTTGTTACAAAGGTCATTTCAATTTTTAACTTTCATTCATATTCCTCGAGCTGACAATTGGATGGCAGACTCATTAGCTAATCAAGCAATTGATTGGCATATTAATCATTCCATACAATAAAATTTAATCATCAAAAGCATCATACAATTTTATACATTTGTCACATCACATCAAACATCGTTGTATATATATCATCAGAATGTTCAAAAAACTATACAAAATTTGGATCCATAAGTCATACAAAAAATTAGGCTTATGCCCGATCATGTTTAGTCTTAAAAAATATACAGTCATCTGATATGTCATATCTAATCCTGTGGTCCATGCCCAGAAGTTGTGTTCCTATAGAACACGATCGTAGTGGAAACTCAACGGAATAACCGTACCCAGTCACGGGGTACTCCTACCACCCGTCTCTGGATCGCTTCAGGCAGATCTTCCACTACAGCCATAGGTACTTGGCGGGTTAACCCCTCCAAGTTCCTCTGTAAAGCCTGGAGGGTCCTGTCTGGATCTACTGTATCCGCCTCGCCTCTGCAACGCTTATGTCGTGGGTAACCCTCAGGTCGAACTGGTCCAATATCTGTTTCATGATCATTTTAAAATTGTAACACATTTTGAATCCAATCAAAAACATGTTTGTTTTTCACATTTTTTCATACATATTGAAAAAATCCAAAAAAAATTATGTAAGTCAAAAAATTGCAAACTTACCGACTGTGCCCCATGTCGCGCCTGGTGGAAGGACAAGGTCTGGATCGCCACGAAAATCCATCCAGGCATAGGGATAGTCTTCCACAGCGATGATTTGTTCTCCCCACCAAAGGAAGAACTCATCATACCAAGTGGTTCGGGGAAATTCACTTCCCCCCAATATCTTCATCAAGTCAGCCCATCGGGCAATTCTTGGGTCTCTCGGGCTGCTGATAGAAGAGATCACTTTGGGTCTTAGCCCAGGAATCTTCTCGAAGAAGAATGTCATCAAGATTGTACCATATCCAAAATGTTTTGTCTTTACTTTTTGGATAGAAGTCAATTGTTGCTTCATGTTCATCAGTAGAGCTGTGCACCAATCATATAAATGAGTTAAGCATTCCACTGCTATACTCATTTGAGTCCTGGATGCCTGGTGTAGGGAAGCAGATCCTGCCACCCTGCCAATGGTAAAAGGGAGGAATTTTATGTGCAAGTCTCTTAAATCTTTGATCGCAATTTGAGTTCCAACTTTCTTGGAACCCTCTATGCAGTAGACGTGGACGTAATCTTCCACGGTTAGCTCTCCCAAAGGCTTACCATGCAAGTCTACTGGCTCCCCCCTCCGGGAGAGTCCAGTAATAAAATAGATATCTTCCACCTCGATGCGTATGGGCATTTGATCTATAATGAAGCAGTCTTCTTCCGGTTCCCAATAGTTCACAAGCATTTCGAGCAACCGGACATTACTCTTCATGTTTGGCATTTTGAAAAACTTGAGCAATCCACAATTTCGAAGAATATTGAGTGATAATTGGTCCTACATGACTTCATTGTCAATGGCACTATGTTCACGCTCTCTCCAAGATATAGTCATCCTGCAAAAATTCAATAATTCGTTCATTAGCTACGCATTTTTTCATTTTGGGTTGCGCATACGCGACTTTCTTTGTGCACAGTCACGTATATACACGACTTGCTCATTATAAACCCGCATATGCGCAAACCCGTGATTTTAAACAAATGGTTCTACGGTGAAAATTCCTAATTTTTAACTTATGAATGAACAAAATGAATAACAAGGATGAATTAAGAGCTTACCTAACAAATTCGGTGAAGTTTGACGGTCGATTGCTCCTGTTTTGACGAAAGAGGTTTTTTCTCCAGAGCACTTTTTCCCAAATCAGCAATGTAACAATGAACCAAATATGAGGTAACTTGTGTATTTATGCCCAAAATTGAAAATTTTTTGCAAAAATTTGTTATGCTTATTTTTTCAATCTATCTTAAGCTGCATAACCCGGATGCTTAGAAGTGCCCAGATTGGTATATTTTCAGGTACATTTTGACGAATTTGAGATTTTTTCCAGTTTTTGATCCATGACTGTTGACCCGTCATGGCAGGTATATGATATTCACTGGCATATAGGTTAGGGATCTACTTTCCGTTGCATTTTGCATACTAGCCTCCATTCTGATCACTTGCCATAGGGTCGATCCCATCCGGTCATGAGTATAACACCCATTTCACTCGCCGATTATTTAATCATGACTTGGTGGTAGAGCCTTCCTTTACATGGGCTTCCTAGTTAGTTCCTCGCTATCACTTGTTGCCCATGCTGCGTTTTATGTAGGCTCAGGAGTCCTCTTTAGTACCTCCATGACTTATGTGTTGAAGCTTCATTCTTCTTCTTCCTCACTATCATTTTTTTGGCTATTACCCTGGAGGCTCCCTTGTGTTGTTGAGTTGTATTACTGCATTGCATATCGGCTACTTTTTTATCCTTGGACTCAATGTTTAAGCCAACTTTTGACCTTGCCTATCTGTACAAGTTAACCATTGCATGCATTTGGCTATTGCGACTTGACACCCTTTTTACCCATGGATGGAACATTCCTCTGAGTATCGCTTACCAGTTTCCGCCACCTTTCATTGAGCATAGGATCGTTCCAATCCCAAGAACTAGTGCATCTGTTTCTTGATACTCGTTCTATCCATTGTACCATAGCATTCTTTTATTCTTTTTCAGGCTTATTATATGAAAAAGACAAAAAAATCAAATATAACAAAAAGAGCGGGAATGGGATGTAACTTCGTAATTTGATGGCAGTACAGTGTCAGTTTGTCGCCCTTGAACAAATCACATACACTTATATATTTCCTTCATTTGGGATGGTTTTAGTTTTGACCTAGGTTCAGCCTTTGCCTTGTTTCACTGGTCAATCCTCCCCCGGTTGGTTCTCTCTTCCAATCATATGGAGAGTTTGTTTTGCCTCCTGCATAACAGACTTATACAGTGTCACTTTTTACTGCCATGGTCATCATGAGTCGTGCTTTTGTTCAAGGGAATTCTAACCAGAGTCGGCCATTCTGCAGTGTCTCTTGACTCATTATTCAGTCGACCTTCCCGGTTTTGTCAGTATCTTGTTCTATCACATTAGATGTTTTGGTATTCTGCTCATGCTGGTTTGAGAAGGTATCCATTGACTTCTCGCTGGCGGGTTTGTCTCTTATCAACTACGACACATTGCTCTGAGAGCAAACCTAGAGCCGCACCCTGGCCCTATTTCCATCATTGATAGGTGACCTTGTGCTCAGCATTTGATCATCATTATGGGTCTTTGACTGAGTGGTTTCCCCTTTGTTCGACGTCATCATACATTATCACACTTGGGATTCGTGCAGTACCTTGATTTCCATTTGACCCATTTTGATTTCCATTTCCATTTCCTCTGTGTCTGCTTTCATTATTGGTTGGTTCAGAGGGTTTCTTCCATGCGCTAGCTTCATCTTGTGCATGTCGGAAACGTACTTCGGTTTGGTTCCATCACTCTACTTCATCTGATTCCTTCCAAATATTGGCCTGCGGGTTACACTCGCACTGGACTGATGTGGGATGCCTTAACGCCTTCCTTCCAACAGATCTTTTCCCATCGACTCTGACTCATTGCTCTGGGAATTAGGTCTAGAGTCTTTTTGTCAGTACCTTAGGGTTTGCAGTCATCAGTGGCAGACTCTTCACTATCAACAGTGGGGATTCATCATTGCCTCCTAATTGGTAGATTCTTTCAAGTGTTTGACTTCAACTCATTTATTTGCACTTGTTAGATTGTACTGGGGCACTTTGACACTCATTTTCATTATTGGTGGGTTGTCTCACGTTGGTTAACGATATACATTATTGACCGGTAATCCAACGATTTCTCACATGGTCGACTTTAGCTCATTTATTCCCATTGTGTAGAATTGTGCCATAGTGATCGGTGAAGACCTCAGGTTGCATCAGTATTTCTCGGTTCACTTTTGATAGTCCATTCAGTTTTTGCCAGTGATGCCGTCCACCCTTATATGTGCAGTTCAGTGCAGCAGCATCTTATATGTTGGCTCCCGAGTTGCGTGATTTTACCAGTTATTCCACCTCTTATGATTTGGTACTTGGAGATTCAGTTACTTATATGATCAGACATCCAATTTCAGCATCATTGATCAGCTTTCTATATGTGATACTTAGACATTGATTCTGACTTGTACTTCCGGGCCATGCTCAGATGATTCATTGTGTACTTTCAGTTCAGCTATACTTGTATACATTTTGGATCTATTCTATACTTTCGATATGATGTATTTTTGACTGAGCATGGGTGTGCCCGCCTCAGCATGAGTTGACTCTCTGTTTTCTTTCATTGGTTTTTGGCAGGCTGAAATCTGGTGAAGTCCTCTCTTGTCCTTGCGAAGTTCTTTCTATGTGCATAACACATTTCAGCCATCATGTACCCCTTCTGACCTCATATATTAGGGGGCATCTGTTATAGCATCATTTTTCACCCTCATGTGATTCATGATTGTCTCTATGGCCTTGGGCACCCATTCCCACATACTTGAACAAAATTCATTAAAAAATAGTGTTAAAAATCCCATACGCGGGTATGCCTAGAATTTTTCGCGTGTATACACAAGTCCACATGTAATTTTCCGTGTATGTAATTAAAATAATTAAAAAATATATAAAAATTCCCTATTTTCGAGCTAGGTTGATGGTTACTCCAGTAGTTCAATCACCCCAGCACGTGGCCAACTATTTCCAACTGATTGAAACTAATTTGAGGGAGTATAAAATCCCCTCATGTGCATGACCTAAGGGAGAGAGAAATTTTATAGATATTATACTCTGTTGGAATCCCAATTCAAGTCTCAATTCTCGTGCCTCCTGCACTTTCCCAGATTTTTACAGGAAACCCTTGTTTCCTGGAGATGTTCATCCATTTATATGCCATCTCGAGTGCACAAGTCTTGAAAGTATCTTAGCGAGGCAAGGGCGAGACGGATCCGGACGACGGTCTGTTCGAATATCATGGAAGGATTTAGGTGATCTCTCCACTTTTTATTTCTGTACATGTTGTTCGCAATAATGAAGAACCATCTTGTTCCTGAAATTATGTGTTAATATCTATTTTCATATGTGAAAATATTGACTATTAAGCATTTATTATTGTTTATATAATGTTTCACATGGATTACACTAACATTTAGGAGCAATATATGATGTACAACTAGGTTTCCGTGCACATTCTTTCTTGTTTTTCAGGTTGAAGAGGAAGAAGGGTTGCTGGGGGTTTGGACCCCGCAGGATCTACATCGAACGTAGGACTACGGGTGAGTTCTTCTATCGTTATTATCTAGTTTTTATCATTTAAGTGTGGTTGTGTGTGAGTCCTTCTGAATAGCATGCCCTGATCTATGGAGGTTTTGACCCAACAAATCTCTAGGGTGTTTTCCCCGAAACAGTAGATTCATCAAATCATTATCAACAAGATCTATTGCTGGTATCACCAAGTCGCCATCGACAAGCTTTGTTGTTGCATTCATCAAATTGTCATCAACAAGCTGTGTTGCTGGATTCATCAAATTTCTAATCACTTGTGGCTGTGCATGGTGGATTCATGAGCATCTTCGTGCTCTCTCTTTGCTGCTTCTACAATTTCTTAACAAACCTCATCCACTGGTCACTGAGCAGAGTGGGATTCAATAAAATTTTCATCTCGTTCTAGATCTGTTGCTATAGATCCACCTTCATCTTCAAATTCAATGCTCCCCCTTGCACCAAATCACCTCTCAAGAGTATCCTAGGCCTCCTTGGGTGTCTTGGCATTCGAAATCAGGGGGAGAATGTTGTCATCCATCTATTTTTTTATGAATTTTAATTCAAAGTCATCATTTTTCCTCTTCACTTCCAGATCTAAAAATATCTCAAACATCTCTTATTGTCACTTTAGCCTCTTCGTTTTTCCCATTTGTTGAGTGTTGGCTCACTACGACTCAAAAAGAAACACAAATTATAGACATCACAACTAAATGTAATAAAAATGACGTTGTTGCTTGGCTTTCACAAATAAGATCAGTGTGATGCTTTCACAAAAAAATTCAAAACACCTTTCTTTAAAAAGATTTTTAATATTTCTTTTTTTAAATACAATACATTTTATTATAACAACCTGAAATTTTTATTCTTTCCTACTAAAGCAGAGCATTGAAATAATCCAATATTTCATAAATCCCTTTAAAACCCGATAATTTAAAAATTGAATGAATAAGCTCTATAAGCTCTTTTGCATAACATAACCCCTCATAAAAACACTTTGTCTCCACTTTTCAATATGAAGGTCCCTTGCCCTTTTTTTAATCAACGTATGAGCACTCTTAAAAACTATTAAACAAAGCCTTTGAAAATGACATGAGGCTTCTTAGAAAGGATGAACCTTGACTTCGTACCTTAATCATTATAACACATTGTCCGCTTCTAGGAAGGCGTGTTGCACAGTGAAGCGATAAGGAACTCGAATTAACACAAGATGTTGCAGTGGAGCTATGCGTTGGTAACACTCACTCAACTAACGCAGCTTCATAATTGTTGGCCTACGCTATAACGGGCCTCGTGAACTTCTGGAGTGCCTTAAAAATAGGTTGTTTGTTTTGTTTTGTTTAAATCTATGCCTTCTTCTTTAAAGAGATCACACTGGTAGCAGATCCTTTAGATTTCTTACTCCATCAGCGCACCTCTGTAACACCTGTTCATTGCGCAATAACCGAATCGGTGTAAAGTTGCAATGGATCAGCGCGATTATCTCGCTCGGATCTGCTCTGATCGGCACTATCATGAAGGGTTTCACGTTGATTGACGCTTCAATAAACGCGTTGATCGAAGTTTTCGCCCATTAAAAAAAAAAACTTCTGCTACTCCAATTAAAAAACACTTTTGGAGCTCTTATTGCCTCACTGTGTTATCTTTGCTTCATATTTAAAAAAACATCTCCGTCGTCTTCTCAAACTGGCTTAACCGTAACTGGCTTCTCCGTTTTCGTGTTGCTTTTTAGCAGGAAAATTCTTCAAATTTATGCTGATCTATTAAAGAGTCTTATGGATACTAGTCTCTTCTCTGTGATGTTCCAATTTTTCTTACGTTGCTGCTTTCTCAAAGAATTTTATGCAAACTAGGTTTAATACTATAACAAGAATTAAAAATTAACAAGAAATGGAGGAGAGGATTGCTCTTCTGATATTATGAATGAGTTAAATAACATTACATTGAAGACATCAACATTAAATGATTCTTCTGTTGGAATGTAATTTCATCTGTCGGATCAGTTGCAGGCGACAGCACGACGACTGGTTCAGCAGGCGTAGAGGGTTATCGCGGCGGCAGGTTTGAACAGATCAACGGAGTACGAGAGGTCGAACCGTTCGACGGTTAATGGGAAGGCACCCCCCGTAGTTGACTGGTCAATCGGGGGTTGACCGCCGATCAACGGCTATGATGAACTACGGGGCCTCACCCCAATTGATGCATACGAGCAAATGGCAGCCCTCGTAACCACCAGGTAGTGGTGGCTCCGTCCATGCACCACCACGTGCCACCCACGCGCCACCAAATCACCACCGCCGCGTAAATTTGCCACCGTTGCGAGTAATTCAAATTCGACATAAATTTTTTTTTAAACGGTGCTGACAAAATTTTAATGCCATAAATGAAAATTTTCAAGCGGTGATAATTTTTCAATTATGTCAATGAATGACATTAATTTTTTTTAGATATTTTTTTATATATATAAAACAGAATTGTAATTTTTTAGTTGTAGTTGTTGATATATAGAACAGAGTCGTTCTATTTTTCTGATAAGCACAAAATTGCGTTTGTAAAAGACAGAGAGAGCAGAATTAAAATTCTACACAACAGTGTAAGTTTTATTAAAAACACAGTGAGTTGTTTTTTTTTGTAAAAATAGTGGCAGTGAATGAAAAATTCACACCACAGTTTTTTTTTTGGAGACAGAGAAAGTTTTTTTTGTTTTTGGAACTGTGTTTTGTAACAGTCCAAACAATTGTAAATCCCTCTGCAGTGAGGAAGAACATGTAACAGATTTTTATGGAATAAAAATTTTGTTTATAGAGTTGAAAAATCTATTTTCTGAGATTGAATTTATTTCTCTGTGTTGTGGAGGGGAAGTTTTATTTCTCCATTGATTAAATTCTGGAATTTGCAATATTCCAACATGGTATCAGAGCCAATTCAGGCTATTTGAAGGTCAAATAAGCTGAAGAAAAGGAATTCGTTATTGCAGAAGCCTCTCCAGCAGAGTGAAGGTTCAGACAAGAAGAATTCAAAGGTAATTCTCTATATAGTTCTTGTGTTACTGTTGCAGTACAGTTAGTTAAATTAAACACACAATCAAGTGTTTTGAATCATAGTTAAGAGTGCAGAATGGCTGGAGCCAGCACTGGTATGGGTATGGGAAATATCCATCTCCCACAATTTAATGGGAAAAATTATGACTACTGGTCAATAACTATGAGGGCCTTATTTGTCTCCCAAGACTTATGGGAATTTGTTGAGGATGGATTTGAAGAGCCAGCAGATGAACTTGAGTTTAATATGTTAACTCAGGTAGAAAGAGAGATTCTGAAGAGCAATAAGAAGAAAGATGCCAAGGCTCTTTTCTTCTTGTATCAAGCAGTGCATGAGAGTGTGTTTCCGAGGATAGCAGCAGCTAAGAGATCCAAAGAAGCATGGGAAACTCTCAAGACAGCTTACCAGGGCATGGAGAAAGTGAAGACAGCAAAACTTCAGTTGCTGAGGAGAGACTTTGAGACTCTCTGTATGAAAGAGTCAGACACTATTGACTCATTCTTCACTCATGTGATTGGAATGGTCACACAAATCAGATCTCATGGAGAGACTCTTGAGGACAAGAGGATTGTGGAAAAACTCTTGAGAATTTTACCCTCAAGGTTTGATGTGATTGTCACCACCATATAGGAGACTAAAGATCTCACAAAGTTTTCAGTGGATGAACTTCATGCATCACTGATGACTCATGAACAGAGATTGAGTAGGAATGAAAACTCGTCTCTTGAACATGCTTTTAAGACCCAGATGTCTTTTGGAAGAGGAAGAGGCAGAAGCCAGAACAAAGGTGGAAGGAACAGCCCTTCACATTCACATGGAAGGTGCAACAGTCAAAATCACAGCCACGGCCAAGGCAGCCAGCAAAGTGGACAACAGAATGATCAAGGACAAAGGTATGACAAATCCAATGTCCAATGTTACAATTGTAAAAAATATGGTCATTATGCTAATGAATGTAGAAAGAAGAAACAAGATATGAGAAGTGGAACTAGTGCAAATTTCACAAAAGAAAATAGCAGCCAAAACAATTTGTTTTTAGCTTGTAATATGGCTGAAGAAAAGAATGAGGATTTATGGTTTCTAGACTCCGGTTGTAGTAACCATATGACAGGAAACTTAACAATGTTTTCTATGTTAGATAAGAGTGTGCAGTCACAAGTCACACTAGGAACTGATAGCAAAGTTTCTGTTATGGGAAAAGGAGATGTGAATTTTTTAACAAGATTAGGTGCAAAGAAATCCATAGTAGATGTTTATTATGTTCCAGGAATGAAATGTAATCTCTTAAGTATTGGACAGCTTGTCCATAAGGGGTATAATGTTTTCTTTGATAATGATGTTTGTACCATCATGGATAAACCACCCAGCAATCAGTGTATTGCTGAAGTGAACATGACAAGGAATAGGATGTTCCCTCTCAGAATGAGAGCAGACTTGAAGAATGGTGAAGAGAAAGCAGCAGTTGCAAAAGAGACTTACCAAAGCGAACCAAAGGATGATAATTGGTTATGGCACTTGAGATTTGGACATCTCAACTTTGGAGGTCTTAACTTGTTGAATAGAAAAGGAATGGTAAGTGGTTTACCATTGATAGAGAAACCGGACAGCCTTTGTGAAGGTTGTATCTTGGGGAAACAACACAGAGAAAATTTTCCTTCCGGGAAAAGCATAAGGGCAAAAGCACCCTTAGATATTGTCCACTCAAATGTATGTGGACCGATGCAAACTCCATCGCTTGCAAACAGCCACTATATCTTAACATTCATAGATGATTTTACAAGAAAAACTTGGGTTTATTTTTTGAAAAACAAAAGTGAAGTATTTGAAAAATTTTGCAATTTCAAAGCACTTGTTGAGAAACAAAGTGGGCTGCATATCAAAGTCTTAAGGACTGATAGAGGAGGTGAGTATATATCTAAATATTTTCTACGTTTTTGTAGAGAAAATGGTATTCAAAAGCAGTTTACAACTAGATATACTCCACAGCAAAATGGAGTAGCCGAACGGAAGAACCGAACCATAATGGACATGGCGAGGAGTATGTTAAAGGAAAAGCATTTGCCTAATGATTATTGGGCAGAAGCTGTACATTGTGCAGCATATATTTTGAATAGGTGCCCTACAAAAGCAGTTATGAATAAAGTGCCGGAAGAGGCATGGAATGGCACAAAGCAAAGTGTCACACACATGAAGGTTTTTGGATGTGTGGCTTATGCACAGATTCCAGATCAGCTAAGGAAGAAGTTGGACAACAAGGGGGAGAAATGTATTTTCATTGGATACAGTGAGGAATCCAAGGCATACAGGTTATATAACCCATCTACCAAGAATTTTATTGTGAGCAGGGACGTTCAGTTCATTGAAGAGGAAGCTTGGGTTGGAAGCATAGAGAAAACAGTGAATGTTAAACACTGTTTATCTCATGATGAGAATGATGATGAGTTGGCCGAAATACATCCCCAAACAGCAACACCAACAAGAGAGCAGCAAAGCACACCCTTGAGGAGAAATGACAGTGCTTCTCCAAGCACACCACAAGGAGGAAATTCAAGTGCTTCTTCAAGCATTTGTACATCAACTGAAAGAGGTAAGAAATTCAGAAGTTTGAAAGAAATTTATGAAAAAGATATAGCTAATGAAGGTATCAATTCTTTGTTTGCTTTATATTGTCATGTTGATGATCCTGTTCATTTCGAAGAAGCTATCAAGGATAGGAAATGGATAGAAGCTATGGATGAGGAAATAAATGCCATAGAAAGAAACAAGACTTGGGATTTGGTTGAACTCCCAAAAGGTAAAGATGTCATAGGAGTTAAATGGGTCTACAAGACCAAGAGTAATGCTGAAGGCAAAATAGAGAGACACAAGGCAAGACTTGTTGTCAAAGGTTATAAGCAGAAGCATGGGATAGATTATGAGGAAACTTTCGCACCGATTGCTAGAATGGAAACCGTGAGAGCAGTGTTGTCCATAGCAGCACAAAACAAGTGGAAAGTTTACCAAATGGACGTGAAGTCAGCATTCCTAAATGGAGTGTTAATGGAAGAGGTTTACATTGAACAACCTCTTGGCTATGAAAAGAAAGGCCAAGAGCACAAAGTATGCAAGTTGAAGAAAGCTCTTTATGGGCTGAAGCAAGCGCCAAGAGCGTGGTACAGTAGGATAGATTCATATCTACTGGAAAATGGATTTGAGAAGTGTGAGGGAGAACCCACCCTCTACATCAAAGAAAAAGACGGTAAAATCTTGATTGTAGTCTTGTATGTTGATGATGTTATTTTTACAGGTAATGATGATTGCCTTATTGAACATTTTAAAACAGTCATGAAAGAAGAATTTGAGATGACTGATATGGGTTTGTTGAAATACTTCTTGGGAATAGAAGTAGAACAAGATGAAAGTGGGATTTTCAGCTCACAGGCAAAGTATGTTAATGAGGTACTTGAAAGATTTAACATGCAGGAATGCAAAGCAGCAATCACTCCCACAGTGATGGGATTAAAACTCAGCAGAGAGGACATCAGCAAGGATTTTGATCCTAGTTTATACAAGAGCATAGTTGGCAGCCTTATGTATTTGACTGCAACTAGGCCGGACATAATGCATGTTGTTAGTTTGATTTCCAGGTTCATGGAAAAGCCAAAGGATGTACATTGGAAAGCAGCAAAAGGAATTTTGAGGTATGTTAAAGGTACTAAAAGGTTTGGTATTTTTTATACTACTTCAGAATGTTCAGATTTAGTTGGATACACAGACAGTGATTGGGCTGGAAGTGTTGATGATCGGAAGAGCACTTCCGGTTATGTTTTTCACATGGGTTCAGGAGCCATTTCATGGGCTTCTAAGAAACAGCCCATTGTAGCATTATCTATAACAGAAGCAGAATATGTGGCAGCTACAGCAACAGCGTGTCAAGCAGTTTGGATGCGGAAAATGTTGAGAAGCTTATGTCAAGAACAGGTAAAAGGGACAGTGATCTTTTGTGACAATAGTTCAGCTATTGCATTGTCTAAAAATATTGTTTTTCATAAGAGGACTAAACACATTGACACCAAGTTTCACTTCATACGTGAATTGGTTAACAATGGTGAGATAGTTTTACAGCATTGTAGAACAGAGGATCAATTTGCAGATATCCTCACAAAGCCACTTGCGCAGAAAAGCTTTGACCATTTCAGAAAATGCTTGGGTATGCAGGAAAACCCAGCAGTTGAAATTAAGGGGGAGTGTTAGAATGTAATTTCAAACTTCCGGATCAGTTCACAGGCGGCAGAACAGTTTGAACAGCGCGCAGGAGATAAACCGGGAGCATGTTGGCACAGATCAATGGAGTGCGGGAGTGAAACTTGCGCGGAGGTTAATTGAAGTCGACCCCCCGCAGTTGACCGGTTGGTTGCACGTTGACCCACATTGTGTGGCTGTGGTTGAGTGCGGGGCCTCACCTCGACCGTACAGAGCCGGCGGATGACAGCCCCCGCAACCACCAAGGATGGCGGCTCCACCACACTCCACCCAGCGCGCCACCAAAACGCCACCACCGCAGAAAATTTGCCACCAAGTGAATTTGCCATTAATTTTTTTTGGCGGTGCTGACAGAAATTTAAGGCACCATAAATATTTTTTTAAGTGGTGATATTGTGTTTGTAAAGTCAATGAATGACATTAAATTTTCAGATATATTTTTTTGTTTTGTTGTAATTGATATAGATATGCACAGCAGTGCGTTAGTTTTTTTTAAGAGAGATAGAGCAGAATTAAAATCACACACAGCAGTGCGTTGATTGTAAAAAAAAAAACAGAGAGTGTAAATTAGAAAAATACACAGCAGTGTATGTTTATTTTGAAAAAGACAGTGAGTTTTTTTTTAATAGACAGAGACAGTGAATTGGAAATTCACAGCAGAGTTTTTTTTTAAAGAGACAGAGAAGAGTTTTTTTTTTGTTTTGGAGTTGTGCTTAGAAGCAGTCCAGCAATTGTAAATCCCTCTTTGATTGAGGAAGAACTTGTAACAGATTTTTATGGAATAAAAATTTTGTTTTATAGAGTTGAAAACTCTGTTTTCTGAGATTGAATTTATTTCTCTGTGTTGTGGAGGGGAAGTTTTATTTCTCCATTTTAATTCTGGAATTTGCAATATTCCAATAGTGGATATTCTCCATCTTACTATATCTGGCAAACCACAGTAAACCCTACAAGGCCGCCTTCTCTACCCTGGAATTCCTACCCCTCCCCCATGCCAGTGTAATTCTGCCTTAAGATTTATTTAATTTTTTAGAAGAAAAAATCATAATTTTGTTCAACGTGAAAGTCAAGGAACCAAATTATATTTTGCAAATCAAAACAATTTTAAAAAATCTTGCGGAAATTCTTTTGTTAGTGACATGTAGTCATTGTATGTATTCCTTTCCCAACTCAATAATATCAGAAGGGGCACTGGATTAGGAATACAAATAGAATGAGTAAGTTGTTTAAGGTCAAGGATTTATACAAGTCACAATTTCGTTAAAAAATAAATAAAAATTTAGCTAAGATTTTTAGAAAATTAGATAGAAATTTTTTAAAATCCAAATTACTATTATCAAACATCAAAAATTTGAGTGTCTAAAAATTTGAGTGTAAAAAAATAAAAAAATAAAAAAATAAAATAAAAAAATATCTTATTTTATTATAAAAATAAAATGTTATTTTTTTTTGAATAACTAGATATTATATTTTGGGATTCAATTGCTTTAGGTAAGTGACTAATTTATGATTAGAGTTTTTAATTGTGAGGAAAACTTCACAATTAAGCAAGCTTGAGCCATAAACCTTGTGGGATGGGTGACTTGCCTTTTCCTATGGGTGACTTCCTTTGAAGTTCTAGTTACCTAGTGCAAGCTCGAGAAGTGATGATTGAAACTATGTGATTCATTTCACTAGTTTCAATTCCACTTCTTAAACCTAATGCAATGAGTGCTAAGTGTACTCTTAAAAAATCATGAGAAATTAGTCATTTACTATTACCTCTCATGAAATAGTAACACAACTCAATTGAATCTCAAAAATAATATATAATATAATTCATTGTGAAAATCACTCATACTTAAATTATAAATAAATTTGACAAAACTACATCATTATGGTAATTGGTAATGAGTGTGAAATGATGAAATTTCAATTACAGCTTTCTTGTTCTTGGAAGAGCTTTGATTTGCAGGCCCCTAAGTCAGCATCATTCTCAGGACATCTAAACACATTTAAGTATTTTTTACTGTCAAGACGTTGACTTTACCGACGGTGTGAATAAAGAGTTCGATCCATATTTTACACTACGAGTGTAACTGGGGGTTAGCATTTCAATCCATTTTTGGAGGGACAGGCCTAAGAAGAAGCGTATGTATAACAGAAGAAAAATGCATCATTTCTTTTTGGATGAAAGTGGCAAAGTGTTATTTTCGACCTACTGTGCATGTGATCATCAATGGATGCCACGGAAGGAGACATTGACGTTTCTTTATTGATCAGAATTTGTTAAGATTTCCTGTGCCAACCCTCCTTTTCCTTCTTTCTTGAATCATTCACGTGTTGAAACAATTGTTCATACGTCACCTGTACCTAATTAAAATAACAGACATTTTTTTTTCAGTTTAATTTTGTTAAAATTTTGTAAGAATTCATTGAAATCATAATTTAATAGGTAATATTTTTACAATTGAAAGGTTTTTAGAAATCTGATTCTATATATACTATCCAAAAAAAATCAAAAAAATCAGTTTAAATAACAAAAATCAAGATTTACACTCAAATTTTTCAACTAGAGAAAAAAACCCAAAAAATCACAAAGGAAGTTGTTTACCCAGCAGTGAAATAGCCGGGACGGCAGAAAATTGCCAAAATCCGGTTAACTAAAACTCGAAAAATCATGTGCTTGGAGTGTTTAGAATCCATTTTTGATGTTGGAAATGGATTCAGCACTATCAAAAACCCTGAGGGCACTCAAAATATTAAAGTTTAATAATTGTTTATCTTTGCCAAATTTTCTAAATATCATTGCCAGATTCTAGATAAAAACACGAGCTTTTTAGACTAAGCAAAAAAACAAGTCCTTTAAAAACCAACATGCTACCTAATAAAACATTGGTGCAAAGCAATTACCAGAAACATGCTACCTAATAAAACATTGGTGCAAAGCAATTATCAGAAGTACATTGTCTTGGATTTGGATGGCCAGGCTTGCGAGACCAAACTTCCAACCAAACCACAGCCTCTGAATGCTGCCAGATAATACCTGACATTTTATACTTACTGACACACGCCACCCATGATAAAAACGTATAACAGAAGGCCCACAGAATGCGGGAAGAATTTATCCAATGGTTTTTGACTCCTTTACACATCTAAAAGGTCAAAATTTCAAGCTCAAACTTCACCCTCCTTTGTTCACGTGGGGTTAATAATTTAGAGTTTGAATAATGACGGTCAATATCGAAAAATGTTTAAAATTTCAAATGCTATCGAGGTAGGTTTAGCGTAGCTGTTGGTTAAGATTGGATATTGTGATTTATCTATCGGTCGTTATAAATATAATAATTTAAATATTACCATTCAAATTATTAAAATACAATTTTTAATAAATAAAAAATTGTTTAAATAACAAATTTGTTATATTAAATTTATAGAGATTAATTGTGTAAGTTTTTAATAGCTTTGAAACTATTTATGTATTCAAAAATTTATTTTAAACAATTAAAAATAACAATTTCACTAAAATGTCTATCACCAAAATACAATGCAAAATATATTGTGTAATTTATCATTGTTTAAATTGTATTTTTGAATGCTATGTGTTGGATTTCTAAAAAAACATATACATACAAAAAAGCTAAACTTTAAAATACATGTTTTAACCATAAAAACTTATTTTTCAAATTCTTTATATAATATATACATAATTTTTAAATATATATATATATATATATATATATATATATATTTGAAATTAAAATATTATACATAATATGTGCATCTAGGAATTTTATGAGTGCCCATTGAAATGGTTTTTGGTTACTAATATATTTTTAAGTATAGGTCAATATTAATTTGTATTAAAATGTTTTATTGATAATCTACATGGAATATTTTATTATATACAACATTAAAAAAAAAAAAAATTAAATTTATTTTTCTATATATAGATATATATGAAGTTGAACATATTCTTAAAATAGTTTATTTAAATCTCATGTTGAAATATTTTTGGAAAGTAAAAGGTTTAAACATCTTCCCACACATTTTTTCTCTTCTAATTACTTTACATTAAATTATACTATTCATTTTTTTTTAGTCAATATTAATTTTCTATTTAGAGAATATTTTTATTTTTATTTTAAGTAAAACAAGTGTAAACTCTATCTTGACCAAGGACAGAAAAAATGATAATGAGTTAGTTCTCATACATCAATATTACTTAGTAATAATTGAAAAAAACATTTAATTTTTTTTTTAAATCCTTACTATTTATTTTATTTTAATTAATATTATTTTTAATATTGATGTGTATAATCCCGGATGCGGGTGGCCTCGGTGATTAATGAGGAGCAGGTGGTCAGGTGGGTTGGCGCGTGGCTCACCACCCATCCTCGCATGCTCTGGCCCTTAAATGATACAGTCCGGCAATTCAATGCAAATTTATGGGAGCTCTCTCCCCAAAACCAACGCATTTCTTCATTAGCAATGGCGAACTCTGGTAATTTCGTGTTTGTTCATCCCCTCCGCGTCTGTTGCATCCCTGCTGCGGCTGAGCGCAGCTCACGCACCAGCACTGGGTCACGCTGTGTTTTAAATTGTTGTATGGAAATTCTGCCCGACCTTCATATCTCCAACTGCGCCTCTTGCAATCTTCCGCGCACGTCTGTCTCCGACTCCGGTAGCCAGCAAGCTCATCCTGCTCTTACTGTTCCCTCTGACCATCAAACCATGCCCCGCTTACGCCCGAGAATGCGTTGCAGGCGTGGGGGTGCCATTGGGCGTGCTATCAACCGTTCCTCTCCCTCCAACTCCGATTCCTCGTCATATTCTTCTGAATTCGGACCTGTTCGTCTTCCAGCTCCACGAAGAGGTTGAGGAAGGGGTCAGAATCGTTTCAATCCCGCTGGGCATTTTCGTTTGTCGTCTAGGGCGCATTCTCACCATGCCCGTTTTCATTTCCCCTGCAGTATTGACAACACCCCTCTCCTTGCTACGGTGACCATAGACCTTCGGGCTGCCCCCTCTGATCAGATTTCTTCGGACCAGGTTCGCGCCAACACTGAGGCTGCTCGGGAGACCTTAACGGAGACAGAGCACAGCATGCCCCAGGCGGATATCGGGAAGAATGTTTCTTCTGGCAATGAGGCCAACTTGGGTGCTCAGGCGAATCCTTCGGCTCCAATTGATGGCGGTCCTGAGCGCAAGGATGATCCTCCTCCTGCTGATGAGGATCCTTACAAATACGCATGCCTCATTGTCGAGGAAGATCCTCCCTCTGTTCAGTAACGAGGTTCCAGGTTCGCGCGCCTGTGTTTTGGTTTTCATCGGCCTAAAGGTGTTCATCTACAGTTTTATGCATCTGCTTAATTCTGCTACTGTTCTTTTGGTCTCTCTTCTGCTTTATGGTCGGTCTCCCCTGCGTGGGAGTTATACTCTGCATTATGTCCATGTTCTTGCTCTAATCACAGGTTCTAGAATTGTCATTTTTGTTTTTGCTATGGCTCGAATTTGTGAAAATCCAGCCACTCTGGCTCACTCCACAGGAGTCATTTTGTCAAGGTCTGTTTATGTTAAAGTTTCAGTTACAGTTGCCAGTCACTTGATAGGAACAGACAGTATCACTGCTTTTCAAAGCTCTCATGGTCTCTCTCCTAATTGTTTTGATGATCAATTACCAGCTGGTAAAGCTAAAATGCCTCAGCATTGGGCTGGAATTCTCGAGGCTTCGGCCTCCTTGTAACACTATTTTTGTATCAATATAAAAGTAGCCATATTCAGAAAAAAAAAAAATATTGATGTGTATAAAAAACTAACTATATGACATATACAAGAAAATTTCATATATATCATTGTTATGGGTTCAAAGTATTCTACTTGAATAATATTGTGTTTGAGCTAAAAGATTTCTAAACTCAGAATGAAATGAATGAGTTATTTTTTTTCTGTTCAATATATATTCGAGAAAAATAAAAAATTAAGAAAAAAAAATATATTTTAATGTTCACATTCATTAAAATAAAATTTATATATAGAAATAAAATAATTAAAAATTAAATTAAGTTCGTTCTAGTAATTCCTTTCATGTTTAGCATACGCTCTGAGATAAGAAAAAAAAAATTAAAAAAAAAAAAAATTATTCAATGTCCACATTCATTAAAATGATAGGGAGCTGGAACGAGATGGAGAAGATGAACGAAAAGTGCCAAGTCTCGAAGAAAAATATGCCATTTCATTACAATCTGGTGACGTTGAACGCCCTCAAATGACCTTCAGTCACTGTACAGTGGCTCCCGAACCGTGAAGAGCCCAATGGAAAAGTAAATTTTCATCTTTTGGATGCTAGCCCAAGATCAACTCCCAACAGTGGATACAAAGAGTGATGCCAGGCAGTATGATAATGAACGCGGTGAGATAGTAGGATTCAACTGCGCCAAAGGCAAGGTTGAGGTTTTAAGGATTACTTCGGTGGTTGTGCGGCTCACGGAGATAGAGGTGGCAAGGATGTCAGCAAAGTGTTTGCTGAAATGTCAGAAAGAGATATTTTTAGGATTTTGTAGAGTACACAAAGTGTTTGACAGAATTCTTCAGCCAGGCCTATGTTCTCAAACACTTAAGGATCTCTTTCGTCAAGCTTTTGTGGTGGAACACTCTGCAGAGTCCTCAACGCTTGAGGTGAATAGTGCTATTAACAAGCTAAGGATTGAAGAATACAATGTGCCAGTGAGTATATGTCAATTCAATGGCTTTTGGACCTCAACATCAACGCTCTAGGAGTGGGTTTACTAGAACTAGTAACAAAATATCGAGTAAATTTTTTGCTCGAAAGGATATTTTGTGGATTTCTTGAAGAATTATAAATACTTGAAGAAGGTGTTTGACTAGGGACCTTAATTTTGGGGTCATGTTGGCCTATCGATCTAGCCATGGTTTCTTGAGTTTAACCCTCTCACTGAGAAGTCTCATCTAATTCTTGTTTGGAGTAGCTCCAAAACCCGCCTCTTCAATGTATCTAGCCAGATACCCTAGAAGTTATAGGTGACTCTATAGGTCGTTTCATCAAAGTAGACACTGATATATTGTTAAGGGTTTCATGTCTTTTGTCTGCATGTGTGTGGAAGTGGACCTCGGTGAAATATTATGAGATAAAATCATCTTCAAGTGAGAGGGTAAGGAGTATATCAAACGAGTGGACTATGAAAACACTGCTTTTAGGTGTAGAAATTATTAGCAACCTAGACATCTTCAGAATGCATGCCCTTGTTCAAAAGGGGCGTCTAGCATCTAGGTTTCGAATTGTGGAGATCGTGGATGGAGGGACCCAAAGGCAACACCATGTACCAAGAATTCCTCAGGACATAAAACTAGCTCCCAGTAACAGAAAATATGTGCTGACAACTCAGTTTATTAGGATCCTAGTCACCCCCTTATGGCATCGTCTTAACCCTTTTTAGAGGAAAACCAACCAACAAATAATAATGAAAGATTATAAGTTATAATGGTGCCTCGAACTTGTGGGAAAAGAAATAATCATGAGTTTGACCATTCCGATAGAGAGAAAGATATATTGAACCTAGCTGAACTGATTACTAAGGATCTTTCTCACAAAAATGAGGAAATGGCTCTATATGTTATTGGGATGGGTAACATTGTATGGTGGATAGATGTTTGTAGGAGAAAGGGGAAAAAGGAAAAACATTGAATCATCTTCATAGTTGAAACTAGGATAGTAGAAAATGTACTAGGTACTATATTGTAGAAAATGTATTGCGTGTACTATGTTGTTCGAGGTCTTTTGATGTAATAAGTTTTTTTGGAATTCATTGAATTTAATTTACAAAAAGACAAAAATGTCCACATTTAATAAAATAATTGTATATCAACTTTATGTATATAAATAGATAAAGTAATTGAAAACAAAAGTAAAAAAATTAATCCATTCAAGTGATTTCTACTTCTTTTTAAAAGAACGACGTGCAACTCCTTCAATACCTAATATAAAGTTCACAAGAAATATTTTAAAAATATATTAATAATAAATAAGTTATTTCAATGGGTGCCATAATTAAAATATCTATCCATCTATATGGGGTCGAGGAGTATTTTGTTGTCTGTAATATTAAGAAAGTAAAGAATTACTTGGATTTATTTAGTGTTTTATTTCTATGATCTAAAATTATTAAGAGAATCATCTTAATATCAATAATTTTTTTTTAATTAGAAGGTTAGGAAGATTTTTATTTTGACAAATATTTTGAATTTAAGATATAATATGGGAATATGTTGGATATTCTATCACTAAATGGTTTTCCTCTTCAACCATGTTTGTGTCCCAAAGACGAAAAAATCTTTCACAAAAATAAAGGAGAAAAGATGAAGATAAATTCCATTGCATATTTCCAATTAATTTAGGTTGAATATATTTGACGAAATGTGTCAAGATAAGCTGACATAACATCAAATTCCCATTCGTATGTTGATGAAGATTCTCGGTTGGTAACCTATTTGGTATTCAAACATTTTGACATCATGCCTAGCTTCAAAATTCTGCGTGATAATATATTTACATATTGTCATGGTTGTACATATTTTTGAATCAACTTATGATTATTATGGTTGTCCAATATTCTTCCATGTGTGAGAAACTAGTTGAATAGTATAGCTTGGACCAAATTGAACCAAAATATCATTCCTTATTCAATAAATTTAAAAATTCAAACTATTTTTTTATTTGTTATAATCACCAAACATGAATTTAGAAAATATGAATTTTTCTAGGCTTTTCATGAAGTTTTTGCTAAATTCCTACCTTATTCTTATGCTACTTCCCTAGTAGAATCAGAAAAGTGTTATTTTAAGCTAGGATATGAGTTAGTTATTCAAATTGCGCTTCACTACGCTTCGACAAAGAATATTTCCAATGAGTTTCTTACCTACTAGAAACCTAATCTATTCCACCCAAATATATTTCCACACCACCATCCAGATATCTACACCCCCAACTTTATCACTATTCGTATCCTCTTCCTACAACCTACCATAAACTATGTACACTCAACAACATTTCATTCCTCAACTAACACCCTAGAAGCTACAAACCCTACTCCCAATACCCCTTCCTTCAACTCCAAATTGCGACATTGCATAGTGGTAAAAGTCTCCAAAATGGTAGTTTTGGAGTGCAATCTAAGGTGTTGGCTAGTGTCTTTAATCCCCTCCATAGATGGAATGAGTGTTGCTTGAAAGATTGAGATGGTACTTGTGTGTGAATCCACCCACAATATTTCTATGGAACTTGTGACCGAACGTCCTAACAGATTTGGGTGTACTAGCCCTGAAGGGAATGTAGATGTTACTACTCGACCCACCTTCGACCCATCATCTAAGCTTTTGAAAGGTGAACAATATTTACAAAATATCCTCCCCATGGACCATATAGTGAATCCCATAGGGATATGTCACTAGAGTGTATGCCAAAAATATCCACTTTAGGTAAAGGTTTATTTAAATGACTAACCAACTAGATATTGATATCTACCATTGTCTCTACTATACTTGTATTTTCTATCATAGGCCTTACAAGTAATTTATTAGATGTTGTAAGGATAAAAATACATAATTAAGTAATCTATCATAATTATTTCACGAGGAAGTAAATATTTTGCACAATATCATAATTATGAAATAATAATTATTTCATAATTGAGAATAAAGTTAATATTGGGTTGCAAAAATCTCATAATTGAGCATGGAATCTAGCAAATACCTCATTGTAGTTTTGCAAAAGGCTCAAAATTGAGAATTGAAATTGTGCATGACTTGTAATTGTTTGGTTCACATGTCCATGACTTGTATCCACCTATTTCACATGCCATCAAGCCTAATTTCTTTTGGCCCTATGTGTCTAGATTCATCCTTTCATATCTATGAGAAACTCATATAAAGAGACCCTTCTAGGGGAGACGTAGTTAAGAGCATTATGTTGGTGAATTTCCTATAAACACTTCCATGCACTATTGTGATTAATTCAATCATATCCAATTAATCCAATGAGGACAAGGAGCCAAAGTAATTGGGAGGAATGACCTTACACCAAGGTATAATTGTAGATGATTGTAATTTTGATATTATATAGGCTAAATTGTATTACCCACCAAATATGATATTATATAGTATACTTGATGGTTGTATCTAAATGTGATCTCATCTTCTAGCTAGATCAATATTATTGTACTAACGATTCTTCATTTGGAGACAAAATATTTCTTGTTTTATTGTTGATGTGTGTAGTGTACATGAATTGGCCATGAGCGAGGGGTGTCTAAAGATGGATTAAGGTCTTCTATATTTAATTCAATTGAAACCGACACAAACAAGAGAGGGGTGAAAGTTTGTTAATTATCCCACTCATTGTTTCCACAAAGAATTGAATGTTGTAGAATATTTAGGGGAGTCTTATAGGTAGTGTGGCATCATTTTTTGGTAAAGGAATTGGCCATTAGAGTAGGATTTCTAAAGCTAGATCAAGTTATTATGTACTTCATTCAATTGAAACCCACATCCGTAAGTGATGGGTGAATTTATGTCAATTATCCCACTCATTGATTCCATGAATATGAATTAACTGTTGTAAAATACATAGTGGAATATTATATGTAGAGTATCATAATTATCTAGAATATCTAGGCATAAGATCTATGTAGCAACAACTTCCTTTCCAAGAAGAAATTTCATGGAAATACTTTCATCATCCAAAACCTAAAAAATCTAAGTATCTCTCATCTCCATTTATCATCCTCCCCATTTACATAAGTATATATAAATAATAATGTATAATTCTAGGCTACTTGTTAGGTTTCTATAATCATTCATCTTGTAAATATTAAAATTGAGTGAAATATCTTTTTCTTTTCTTAGATTCCTCTAAATATTTAGGAGCTATAACAAGCATGTGTTGTAGTTTTTTTTCCAAATCCTTAACTTCCTATATGTACTTTTTCAAATTGGCATACAAATTATTTTCTCTTCAATTGGAGTATTCAATGTCTCCACATTATTATTACACTTTTCCATGTGATATTTTTCCTTTTTTTTCAATCCTTCTTATTATTTAGTTCATGTTAAACTTGAGAAATTTTCATTACCAGTTTTTTTGCATCCTTCTCTAGTTATTGTGCTCTCAAGTATTTCTAATGTATAACACACAATTTCTACCATTTAAACTTTAGGATTATCCAATTTTAGTTGCAATTAAACAATTTAGAATTTTAGGTCTGTAGGTTTATCTGCAAATGAACTCTTAAAACATAAAATAAACAATAGCGAGAGCATAAAACATAAAACAAATATACACATAGAATTTTCTTTGGATCCCAAAACCAGGACTGCTAGTTTGATTTTTCATTATGTTCCTTTCAATGTTACAATACATATATATACATGTCGAAGCATTCATAAATCCAATTCCATTCACCCTGGATTAGAACATAACCATAGTTACCTTGACCGGATATAAAAATAAACCATGGACATAAAACCATCATGCCCAAAAACATGTGCTAAACCCATGCAAAAAAACATAGGTAGGTCAGCCCACATAATATACTATCCAAAAAAAATTCCTGGGCTGCTGCCCCGGACCTCATGCAGGGGGGCTACCGCCACCCTCCAAACCCCCCACAATCTTATATGTAGAGTATCATAACTATCTAGAATATCTAGGGGTAAGAGCTATGTAGAAACAACTCCCTTTCCAAGAAGAAATTTTATGGAAATACTCTCATCATCCAAAGCCTAAAAACTCTAAGTATCTCCCATCTCCATATATCATCCTGCCCATTTACATAGGTATATATAAATAATAATTAATAATTCTAGGCTACTTGTCGGGTTTCTATACTCCTTCATCTTGTAAATGTTAAAATTAAGTACAATCCCTTTTTCTTTTCTTAGATTCCTCTAAATCTTTGGGAGTTGCACGAGGGCTTCACTCAATGATCATATGACCTATCATGTGTGTTCATGGAATATTAAACAATACCCTTAATTTGACCACATATTAGAAAATACCCCTAAATATCACATTATTTAACCCCCTACCAATACAAACCCAATACACCTTCCCAATTTAAAAAACCCATACATCCACTAGATATTGTGGGTATCCATTTGTTCATTAACATTTTTTATACCCCTTTATATTTTTTTCATTAACTTTGAGGTCCATTTTTTATACCTGCCAATATAAAAACCCTTTACCCCCTATATATACCCCAATCTATTATGCCTTTTCCCCTCGTAAGATATCCCCCAATATGAATCCATGTGGTATGGTATTTCTCCCCTAGTAAAGCCCTTGTAGGGAGCTATAACAAGCACATGTTGTAGTTTTTTTTCCAGATCCTTAACTTCCTATATGAACTTTTTAAAATTGGCATACTAATTATTTTTCTCTTCAATTGGAGTATTCAATGTATCCACATTATTATTACACATTTCCATGTGACACTTTCCCATTTTTTTCAACCCTTACATCTTATTATTTAGTTGATGTTAAACTTGCAAAAATTTCATTACCATGTTTTTGCTTTCTTATCTAGTTGTTGTGCTCTTAAGTATTTCTCATGTACAAAAAACAATTACTACCATCTAAACTTTAGCATTATGCAATTTGAGCTACAATTAAACAATTTATAATTTTACGTATGTAGGTTTTAACCCTGTACAGAAATTATCTGCAAATGAACTCTTAAAATAGAAAATAAAAAATAGCGAGATCATAAAACATAAAACAAATATACAGAGATATTTTCCCCTAGATCCCAAAACCTGGACTACCATTTTGATTCATTATGTTCCTTTCAATGTTACAATGCATATATATACATATCAAAGAATTCATAAACATCAATCCATTAACTCTGGATTAGAACATAACCGTAGTTCCCTTGACCAGATCTACAAAATACAATGGATATAAAACCATCATGCCTAAAACCATGTGCTAAACCCATCCACAAAACCATAGATAGGTCCACCCACCTAATATAGGGTCCAAATAAATTCTTGGCGTGCTACCCTTAACCCTGTGCAGGGAAGCTACCTCCCCTTGCAAACCCCTCGGAATCTTATATGTAGAGTATCATAACTATCTAGAAGATCTAAGAGTAAGAGCTATGTGTTGGTGTACAAGTGTGCATGATATTATTCAACCCTTTCCCACATTAATTATCAATCCAAGATGCGTTGGTTATTGCAAGGCTAACATGAAAAATATATGCAGATGACAATTACAAAATCCTGTGTTAATCGTCGATTTGATAGGATATGTAAAACAAAAAACCACTGTAACAACAATGAAAGGATAGCATCAATAAATTGTAACATTGTGAATATATTCACAGCAATTAAGAATTACAACAATTATATTAAATATCAAAATAATTAGGGAAACATGGAATGCAATAAAAGAAACTAAGAACACGCATAAGTTAAACAACACCTGGTAGTGGTTAGGAGAGTGGGCCCAACTCCCTAAATAAGGTTATGGTATGATCACAAAATCATGAAAGAAACAGAAAGATAGCTTGTATTAACTTGAAAAGTCTTGTTACATATTTTCAATTCCCTTAGTAGCCAACCCCCGATTCACAACTTCATACCCTTTCTTATACAAATGATTACAATGATAGTTCCTGAAATCATGGTAGCTATTGCCTACAATTACACAGTCGTTACAATAGACAAAAATAGATGTGAAATATAGCAGAGGAAGGGATATGAAGTTGTTTTGTCATTGCAGTTCTGCCCAAGATAGTGTTGCCAGCTCAATAGTTGTTCCTAGAATTGCGAATGTGGTCATTCGACCTCTGAATCTGCAAAAATAGCAAAATTAGCAAACCGCTTAGGTAATAATCCCCATGACTATGCTTCATTGACTAAATACTCAATAAAGACAGGACAAGGGGTTTACTTATGCACTTTAGTGTAGAAATTTATGTTCCCAACCCCGGTTTTCAGTTTTTCCTTATTTCTCCCATAAAGTTAAATGCCCATTCCCATAGCCATACCTTCAACAAGCTGGAAAAATAAATATTTTCTGAAAACACAAATTCTAGAAATTTCACAGTGCTGAAATGCAGAAATAAAACTTAGAAAAATAAATCAGCCACACATAGAAAATAGACACGTTGAGTTTTGGTCAACTTGACCCTGGAAAAACCCCCTAGAACTCTTAGGGAAAACTAGTTCGAAAGCTATTCTTATTTCTGATAAATTAGCTTTCATAGTGAGAGAGAAATACTCAGAAAATTTTAGCAAGTAACAAATACAACTTATGTCGATTTATGTGCTTAACCACCGCCTCAAAAAATGTGTAAACAGCAAAATAGAAACAACATTAAATGTTGTACGATCTTCCTTGAATTTTGTGCTCAGAAATTACAAAATTAAATGTTGTTGTATGGCCTCCTTGACAAGCGTGCAAAACAACAATAAATTCTATTGTACGACCTCCTCAAAATGTGTGTAGAGAGGCAGCAATAAATGTTGTACGGTTTTGTGCCTCGGTTTTGTGCACAGGAACAACAACTCACTATACGGACTATCTCGAAAACTGTGCCTCAAAACCAACAAAATACTCCTCGAAATCTAAACCAAAACTGCTATACAACCTCTTAGGAATACGTGCCCAAGCTACTGTATGGTTTTGCCTTGAAACTGATGCCTAAACTGCCTTGAACTGTGTGCCTCTCCTTGCTGTAGAAGTGCTGCCTCGGTATGCATGTCAAGGTTCTGTTCTCCTTCTCCTCACTGCTCAGAAATCTCCTCTTCTCTCTTCTTCTCCTTCTTTCAATCTACTCATGAAAGAATGAAATGATCTTTTCTCTCCTTTTCCTCCGTTAACCTAACCCTAAGCGACTTTTGGGGAATCCCTAAATCCAATGGTTGAGATAGCTTTAGATCTAGGGCTGAGATTAAATGCTCATTTAAATCTCACTTTCTATTTTTTAATTCACCCCACTTTAATAAATACCCACTTAGTCATTTATTTCCAAAGTCACTTTTCACTTTCTAATTTCACATTGACTTTATTAAAGTCACTTTAAAATTAGACTTAGTAACTTTATCACTTTAAGTCATGTTTAAATTAGATTTGACTTTATAACTTTATAAAGTCACTTTAGGAGAAAAATTAAATTATTTTGGACAGTTTTCCCTAGGCCAAAGATCAAAGCCTTAGGGAACCACCTGTCCTTCGGTAACTAATTTTCAACACTCCCTCTTACCGAGGAAGGTGTTCCTCACCACACCCATCTTGTCTCTGAAGTAGACGTGCTTGCCCTCTGGTAAGGCTTTGGTTAGAATATCTGAAACCTGCTCATCAGTGGGAATATACTCAAGCGTCACAGCTCCCTTCTAAGCATAATCTCTAATGAAATGATATATAATGCCGATATGCTTTGACCTGTCATGAAATACTTCATTCTACGTGAGTTTAATGCAAATCTAATTATCACAGTATATCACTGAAGGTCTCAACGGCTGACCAAATAAGCCAAACAACATCTTGCGAAGCCATATGGCCTCACAACTAGCTAGACTGGCTGCCATGTACTCTACTTCCACTAAACTCAATGCCATTGGCTACTGCTTTCGGCTGAACCACGACACAACTGCCGAACCCAACCCAAAAAAACACTCTGAAGTGCTCTTCCTATCAGAAGCACAACCTGCCCAATCAGAATCAATGTACCTTGCCAATCTCACTCCATCTCCCTGCCTATAATCCAGACCATAATCCACAGTCCCTTGCAAGTAGCACAAAATGTGTTTTGCAGCAACCCAGTGCACCCTCTTGGGTTCACACATAAACTGGCTCATCGTGCTGATTGCAAAACATATATCTGGTCTGGTGTTGACCAAATACATCAAGGAACCAATTAGCTGTCTATAAAATGTGGGATCCACCAACTCGGAATCTGAAGCATGAAGCTTCTTCCAGTTGGTGATCATCGGTGTCGACATGGGTCTACAATCCTCCATGTGGAATCTGCCAAGGATGTCCACAATATACTTCCCATACCCCAAGAATAAATGCCCCTCCTCCTGCCACACCTCCAAACCCAAAAAGTAATGCATCAAGCCAATTTCCTTCATCTCTAACTCCGACACAAGATCTCTCTTGTAGCTCTCTATGAGTCTCTCTGCACCCGTAACGACCAAGCCATCCACATACAGCACCAGAATGAGAGGCTCCTCACCTATCACAATAAAGTAAAGGTTTAGATCTGCATCACTCTTTGTGAAACCCATCTCCTACAAGTATGTATCTATCTTGGAGTACCAAGCTCTGGGAGCTTGCTTCAGGCCATAAGGGCCTTCTTTAGTCTGCACACATGAGACTCCTTCCCATGCACCTCAAAGCCCTGTGGCTTCTCAATATACACCTCCTTCTGTATGAAGCCATTGAGAAATGCAGTCTTCACATCCATCTGGTGGATCTTCCAACCCATCTCTACTGCTATCGATATTATGGAGAAAATAGAAGTATATCAAGCCACGGGAGTGAAGGTCTCCTCATAATCTACTCCCTCTACATGGGAGAACCCTATAGCCACAAAACTTGCTTTGAATTTCTCAATGATGCCATCTGCAGCATGATTTACCTTGTAAAGCCATTTGGAAGTAACCACGGATTTTCCCTTAGGCCTCGGCACCACCTCCCAAACATCATTCTTCATGATAGAAGAATACTCCTCCTGAATGGCCTCTCTCCAAACCTGCTGGCTAGCTACCTCCTCATAAATAGAAGCCTCAGATTCATTGATGTTGGTTACCATTGCCATATAGCTTCAAAACCTATCAGGTGGTCTGCTCTCTCTAACCGACCTCTTTGGCCCAACAACAGATGTGGCCTCTCTCAAGGTATCCTGAAGCCAGTTGGGCTTCCTCTTCCTTGAGCACACTTCTCCCACTGGAGAATGAAACTCCTCCTCCTCATCAGGAGCCTGAAATCCTGACTGTATGTCTGTTGTCCTCTTTCCTGAAATTGAACCTGTAGATGCTGAAGTACCGTGTGAACTGTCTATCAGTGGACTACCTAGTGAACTGCTTTACGGATTTCTCTGCATGCTGCCTGAAGCACCACCCCTCTGACTCTGCGAGCCACTGCTCACTGATGGACCCGACACCATAATCGATGTACCTTTAGATCCTCCAAATCCCTGCCCACTGGATCCCTATGCCTGACTCAGCTGCTCCTGAGGGTCTAGATGATCCAGATACTCTAACTCCCGTGACCTCCTGAAAGCCTTGTCCTCCTCGAACTTCACATCATGCCTGACAACAACTCTCCTCTATGAGGGAATATAAATCTGAAAGGCTTTCGATGTCTCACTGTAGCCCACAAAGATACCTGTTTGGTCAATTTAGTGTGTCCTAAATTGCTGCATTTAATTTGT